>JASFAT010000845.1:0-42837 GCA_031353405.1 Baronia brevicornis | reverse complement strand
ACCCAACAGAAAAAACACATTATTAATTTTCTGTTATTATTTTGCTTGTCGCGGATCTTAGGTAAGTAAAACTTTTGACTGTCCATATAGTGATGGATTTCCGCAAAGTAACGCCTGACTCCATTAATAATGAATAGTATCAATTACTCTTATGTACATTCACCAGCTAAAAGATAAAGATAACATGGTTATTCTTTGTACTGATTATAAGCTGTTTTCTTAAGAAATCTCAACCAAAAGAACAATTAAATGTGAGAAAACAGATTGCTGGGCTGAGTAGAATACAGAAGAAAAAGAAACCTTGACATAAACATTTTTTTAAAATCTCTGCCTCTTTAATACAACGTGCTCCGGTATCATATCGTGATAATATATATATATATATATATATATATATATATATATATATATATATATATATATATATATATATAGAACATTTATCTTTGTTATATATTTAACTCAATTAATGGTTTTTATTTGTTTTTTATCCGTATATTTTCTATTAACCCAAAGGTTTAGTAGTAGAGAATGCTTTACCGGCACTAAGTCCACCTCTGTATCAAATTTATGTAAAAAGTAAGTTTAATAAATAAATAATACATCATCAGAAATTTATTATTACAGACCATATCTTAAAAATAGCTTCTATACATAAAGTTTAAATAAATTTGTTTAGTTTTTTAAATTTGAATAATTTAATAAATTTGAATCCAATTCGTTCATAGCAGCTTATATGAATGTGACTAAACTTAGAACAGCGGAGTAGGTGGGTAGGTACTTAAACTTATTCTGCCAGAGAATGCGTTTCGCCTCAAACAGTTAAATACTCTTCACGAAGCCTTTCAAACTCTGCAGCCTTTGCTGCGACTATTTGTAGCTGAACAAATATATTGGGTTATGCTTCTCTATTTCTAACTACTTAAACTTAAAATGTATATAATACCCACACAGATAATGTATAGGTTTAACTGTTGAGATAGCTATATCTTTATTATTGATAGTAATAGTACGCTATAAGGAAATGACGACGTCACACATTCGCAGCACACATAAAACAGCGCTGCTTGACATTGAGATATGAATAGTGAATTCGGATTCGCAATTGTGGCCGATTACATAAAAACACAGGCAAGGGTTTACGCAAGTCTGCCGGCAGCAAGCACCAGTCCGCCTCGACCGCGCGCGCTTGTAAACGTCTGCTTTTTATTACAACGGCCTTCCCCACCGCATTATCATACTACATAACATAAACATTAATCCTTTGCGCACCTTTTGTTTTGTTTTGTTAGATTTGTTAGACGAAGCGTTATTTCAACGTTCAAGACCTTTCCTTCGACAAACGGCTTAATAATAACAATTTAAATAAATCGGGTAGTTTAAGTAATTAATAATTTAGTGAAAATATTTTATCGATACATTTAGCCCTCGCCTCTGCATATCCAATTTTACACTGATCACATTGTGTTACAATATTATCTCGAAATGAAAGATATTTCCCATTTTATGAAACAGTTTATCTGATAACTGATTTTTGGTGAAGTGTTTACGGATGTTAAAGTGAGAAAAATGGTGAAATGTTCTAGGAGAAGTTTGTCCTTATCAGACTTATGGGTGTCGTCTCATGAAAAATTGAATGACTTTTATGTGTCATCATGGCAACGCAGCGAGTCGCCAATGCCGCTGCTTGCGATCAGGCTGGTAATGGCAGCGCTCGCTACCGGCATCTTGATATGGTCACTGACTTCCGGTCTCGATGGCTACTGGCTCATATATCTCACCAATTGGGGACTGATGTTGATCACATTGATGACGATCAGCGGACTTATAGTGTCTGTTATGGTTGTTTGCACAAATGTGACTGGTTAGTACAATAATTTTCATTACTCTCATATTTTTTTAACATCTCGGTAAGATATTTTTTTGTCACATTAAAAACACACATTGAAAAAAGTTCATTATCGAACACACGTAACGTACCTACCTATACGTATACGTGTTATTATGATACTTTCGAGTAAACGTGATTATAATTATAATAATTACCTTACGATGACTAGATTCTAAGATATGTTGTTCTTTTATGGGTTACAATAATTACATGTATATTCATTTTTTTTATATGATATTGACTTATCTATATATTGTACTTATATTCGAAAAGTACTGTAGAACAAAGTCTCTTTGCGGTCCTTACGACAAAGTTTCATAGTATGAAAAGGATCCACTAGAATTTACACTTGACTTACTAAAGACTGCATATGTGAATAGTTCATATTTTGATTTTAGACAAATATACGCACTTTTTCAAAATATTGTTATAAAGGAAATGTTTATCTTCTTGAAGTTTATTTTATACAAGACATTACGCACGTATTAATAAGTCCTTTCACGTCTATTTCTGAATGTATAAATACCATAGCCATACTAACTTATCATTTGACACCACTGATTCGAAATAGTAATAGTACTTTATAATATAATATATACTATATATAATAGTAATATAATACCACCATATATTCTGCTAAAATGCGCCAAAGCTGCTTTCGTAAGATTAAATTTAATTTACAAATCAAAAGCTTAACAATTTCAAAATTAATTTCTCTCCTAGTTTAGCACATTTTAGGTCTTTGTGGTATACCTTATTATTGGGTTTAAGTACACAAAGGTTTAAGCAAATCCTTTACCTAGAGAGTGATCACTGGCCAGTAACCTTTTCTTATATCAGAAAAATGTACTAATTTGTAAAAAAAAAACAGTACAGTTTTAAAATTGCCCACTAGAAAAATTTTCACACTTATTAACTGGGGTTTAAAATTATACAAACTTTTAATATATTATATAATATTATCCATGAAAAAAAAAACATGATTTAAATTCATACAAAGAGCAGCACTAGATTGGCCCTGAACTAAAGTAACGTCTCGTTATTCAACATTTAGTGAGCTTTCTAAGTTTTCGCAAGCGCCACACCGCTAACGTCGCATATAATACTCGTAGGCCATTGAATATGCAACACCGCACTATATGCCGACACGTTACGTGGACACGGGGCGGTCCCAGATGTGAAACCTATGACGAAGTGTACCTTTGACATTATTTAACATACAAAATTTCCTAGAATTAGTATTTTTGTACTTCTATAATTATTTTACCGACCTAATTAGTTTAGTGGGGAAAATAATATTTTTGGAGTTAATGGCAAGTTCGATTCTCGCATCGGTATAAATATATATAGGTCTATGAACTACAAGTTTCAAATTCCTTTTCTACATTCCGTATCTGGGTCTTTAGCCAATCTACCTTGGACACGTCTGGTGGGATAATAACCATTCCATTCTTAATCACATTTCAGATGGAGTGGAGTTGCCTTGGTACGTGAGCATGTACTGGTTCATATTCAACATAAGCATCAGCATAGCCTTCATCATAACAGCGCTATACTGGATTCTGCTCTATGATCCTGGTGCGTAAAACAAACATTAAATTTGTTTTCGTTAGTACAGATAATAGAGAAATATTGAACAGGACTTAGGACCTGCATCCATCGTCCCCGGCAACTACCGAAAACCCGCTCAATACCTGTTATTATTTTCTGTATTAACATTTTTAAAAAACACAAAGGAATATTTTTGACAGTATTATTTTGACAGTAATATTCACCATATTACCGTCTAAAAATATTCTTTTGCGTCAAAAGGAAAACATTTGTATGTGTTAAAAATATTGCTAAAAAAATAAGAAAATCTAAAAAATTTTTTGATTGTGTACGATCAGCGATGAAAAAAATTTTTTTTTTAAACTTGTTTTTTAATGAACTACGCAGTATATATTTTACAAATAATACATCTAAACCTTTATATATGTCCTACTCAAAAATAGGTACTTTTATTGTTGTAAATTGTGTACCTAACCGATAAAGTGTCGTACAAGTTCGATAACAAAACAACATTATACCTACATGATGAATGTTATGGAAAAACTTATAATTATTTGATGTTTATTTTCCATATTCCTATTCATATTTTGTTTTACTAAGTAGGTACTTTGTATGCCTTATTACTGCTGTCTATGATAAAATATATTATTCCTTAGGTAGATATTGTTTTATATAGACAGTAAAGTAGTACCTATTACTTTACTGTCTATATAAAACAATATCTAAAGAACTATAAAACAGTACCATCAGCTATACCGCCTCGAAACTCCATTAAATACTTTCCATATATTCAATGTTTTTCCTGACATGTTATTTTCTTGACTAAAAAAAAACAAATAATTGAAAAAGAATACTAAAAAATGACTGCAAAAAACCATTATTACAAGTCTTACACCAACAGGTCAAAAAAACAATAACCAAACACACGAGATAATTAACCGCGCAACATCCATTTATGAAGACCTTTACAGTAAGCCAACACAAGAAATAACACAAGTAAAACTAGCAAAAAGACTTGCAAAAACTACTTACACATGATAAATCAGATCTAATAAATGAAATGGAAATACTGAAAAACATTTTAAAAAATGAAAATTTGAAAAGAGTCCAGGACCAGACAACCTGTCAAACGAACCTATACAAATAGGAGCACCTTTCCTATCCACATACCTTGCCAAGTTGTTCATCTTAGCTATTACAAAAGAAGAAGTAGCAAGTCAGTGGTATAAGACGAATATAACACTAATTTACAAAAAAGGAAATCCGCTTGACATGAGTAACTACAGGCCCATCAATTTGTTATTTTCGATCTACAAACCTGTGGAGCAAGTAGGTTTTCGCCCATAATACTCCACAATCGACCATATTCATGCCATAGAACAAATGCTGGAAAATTTTAAAGAGTTTAATAGACCATTGTACATAGCATTTGTGGACTACTTCAAAGCATTTGACAGCATAACACACTCTTCAATATAGAGAGCCTTAATAAATAATAACATCAATGAGAAATATAACATTATCAAAAAAACATATATTCTAAAAGCATAAGCAGAATAAACCTGGAGAGGCAAGGTAACGAGTTCAGGAGAGGCAGGAAAGAGGAGTGAGATATGGAGACCCATTCTCACTCAAACTATTTATTAGTTTTAATTTTTCTTTTGTACAAGCTGCACCACCTTCAAACCAATCTTCTCTATTTCGCCCGCAGATTTACTGATAGAAAATGCCCAATGGCATTAAGTCCGCCTGATGTACATATTGTGCAAAAAGTTTAAATAAATAAATAAACTGCTTAAAAACACCTAAAGCCAAAAAGCTTAATTGGAAAATTAATCACATATAAATAGTCATTCTGTCGTTAAAGAATTTAAAAATTTATCCAAGTATAAAACTATATAAAAGGTGCTTTAAGACATATCCATATGTATTACTCCGGGATATGTAGACGGTGGTTTCACAGGATTAAATATCAATGATCCCCTTTTCAAATAAAACTGAGCGTGTCTTTCACCTTTAGATTGAACCGCACCCTTCGCTTTAGAAGCAAACTAACCACAGAATCGTACGAGTATATGAACTGTTTGTTTAGAATGAATGAGTAAGCACACAATCATTATTTCAACAGATAAGTGGTGTGTATTGCAATCTCCTGGTGCGTTTGAAAACATAAGAGACACCAATTATGTGTTCGTTTTGTCATTACACTGACGGTCAATTTTCAATCAGAATATAATAATAATTGATTGCACTTGTAATGTTCAGGAAACATAAACAATTTTTTTTCTTGCATAATTTAGCTAAGCCTTGCCTTAGTAGTGTCTAGCGATGCAAAAATTAACTTATTGAAGAAATAATTTTATATTAGGAGAGAAGTACGCTTAGCGTTTTCACCAAAGTGGAATTTCCTGCTATGTGCAAAAAGATACTCGAAAATGAGATACGCATTCGCTAGGAGGCTTTATGCTTATAAAATACAAAACGTAATTTTACAGATATGATAAGGCCCATATGGAGGTTTTCATCTCCACTACAAAGATATGACACTACTTTTCACTTAAACTGTGTGTACTCAAGCCTAACAAAAATGATATGTCGCCACAACAATAACCTATGAATTATTTACATCTTTCTCATCTGTGCCTACGTCCACTTGAACAGATTTTTATCAAGGTTTTAAACAAGATTTGTATTACAAGAAAAAAGGGAATTACATCCTCTTTTTTTCTTATATAGCACAAAAGTCACTCTACGTATATATAATGAATAAACACTATTGGTTTTCTCCAAATGTTTCCATGCAGGCTTTGGGTGTGGTCGCCACGTTGGGCAGCCGGTTGCCGACTGCAAGCTCTAAAATATAGTAAGAAATTTTATCGAACATCCAGAATTCTTTATAGAGTGTAGAGAATTATTTAAAATTTGAATCTATAAAATTGTGTATGGCGTAAGAAATAAAAATAATATATTAATATGTACCTACGGCGTTAATTACTTTACAGAGTCAGAAGAACAAACATCTGGAGACTTTTGGATGGACGTGGCTACGCATGGCTTTAACTCATGCATTGCTATAGTTGAACTGCTATCATCTCGCACACCAGTGCGCTTACTGCATATATACCAACCACTAGGAGTGGGATTGTGGTATGCTGCGTTCACGGCCATCTACTATTCAGCTGGGGGCACAGACAGGTAAAGCAAACAATTATATTAAAATCCAAGAGTATCATTATAACAGAATAACAACTATTTAATGAAAAGCAACGGACGATCCAATTGGCTCAGTAGCAAAGATACCGCTTTCAAAATCAATGGTCGATGGTTCAATTCCTACATCGGGATAGATATGTCTATGACTCACAGATATTTATTCCGACTCTGGGTGTCTCGCCAATCTGCCTTGAATAAGCGTGGTAGATTGATCCACTTGTCCAAAAATATGGAGACCTTTACCCCAGAAGTGGGATGTATAATAAAGTAACAAACATATATTGACTACTACTTCCATAGATAGTTCTCTGTTAGTTACGAAGAGAGAAATAAAAAAACCCAAAAGACTCGCTGCTATCTATATAAAATTAAAAATAAAATGTTAGTGTACTCAATATTCATGAAGCTATTGAAGCATATCAACAAGTTCAATATTCGAGTTATTTATACGTCCAAGTCATGACCGCGAAGTTATTACTATATTATGTTTTATTTCTCGAAATTTTCATAAATTAAGATGAAAAATCGCTTGCTGGACATAACATCCCCAAGGCGCGCCGCCTAGTCCATTCTTTCTCTTCAAGCATCTATTTACAGCCACCCTCCGGGCGCAGATCATTGTTTCATTAGATCTAACTGCCTTGCACTCTATGTTTGCCAAGACGCAATCTCCAGCACTCGTTATCGTCAATGCAATACGAAACAAACAGCAGCAAATTGCAAAACTGTTGTCAACATAGCACAATAGTGATTATAAAGTTCTATATACACCTATTTTCAAATGCTGTATCATAAAAACTTGGGAATATTTAACGATAATATCATTTAGATACAAATAAAATAAAATGTTCATTATTCACACTTATTTTTAACATATTCCTTGAAAACACAGAAACAAATAAGTTTTTTTATATTATACTTTTGCCGCTCAGATAAAAACCATCTCTTATATATCCATAATCATATTAATAACAAACTAAAAGTAAATGTTTTTGTTTTAAATACCTTAAAAACACAAATTTAAAACCATTTAATAATGAAGTTATATTTGATAAACTTACATATATAATGAACAACTCAAACAAATTTTATTGTTATATATAAATACAAAACCTCGAAATAGTGTCCTTTGCTGTTTAAGTTAGTAAAAAGTAAAGTAAAAATGGACACAGGCATTAATTACATCTGAATTATTTTCTATATTCAATGCATTACGAACGAACACTTACTACTACTTGCTTAATGTGTACATATGTAAAACTATAGATAGGACTGGACTCCACTCTGGCGCGCATACCAAAAAGGGGCGGGTACAATTTTCGTTAATTTTATTGGATTTCCATAAAATGAGATATATACTAAAGTGCTGTTTTTAAGTTCACGATTCTTGTAAAAAAGTACATGAATGTAATTTTTAACTCATAAAACTAATAAAAAGTTTCAGTCCCAAAACTCCGTCCCTGACTCCATTGCTAAACACAAATTCTAATTAAGAAAACATATTGAGAAAAGACCGTGAAACTGTTACCTGCAGAGAATATATACAGTTGGTATCATTCGCGCATAGTCACGATATAAAAATATTTAATTTTCTAATTTCAGCGATGGTAACCCCTTCATCTACGAAATATTGGATTGGCGACAAGCTGATCGTGCCGGGATAGTACTGAGCGCTTCTATGGCTGGCTTAATACTAGTATATATTGTAATTTGGGGTCTAGCCTTAAGCAGGGACAAGCTATCACTGGCCATTGTAAGGACGACCAGTCATAACCTTGCATCTTCCCCCTATGACGTACACACACGAATTGTATGATAATAAAGCAAACTGATGCCTACTGATGCAAACGAGTTAAATTTTCAAACCTATTTTATTATATTCGACGTGTTCTAATTATGTGTTAATTATGTTACTGTATCGTAACTAGTTACTATTCAGTATAATTTTTCTCATAGTAACTTCATGGAAAAATATTGCAGTCCAATGAACATCAACAAATATAAAAAATTAGGATAGGTAAAAAGTCATTTTAAAAGGAAAATGTATCATGGATTACATCTGATAAAGTTTGAATTAGCAGCTGACCTTTCATTCAATTTCATTAAAATATAAGGAAATTGCATGCAAATATGAAAGGTACACTTTAAACTTTTGTATATAAAGGTATTGAATATATATAATAAAGTGACATTAGTTGTTAATATTTATATATACATACATCGTTGTTACCGTACACAAATGGAATGCGAAGTGCAATTTAGGCATGATTTTTATATTGTATTTCTTACCACAATTCAAATGCAAATTGTAAAAATCTTTATATACGGTAAAATAAATACTACACATTATTGTATGTAGTATGTGTAACTACCTACAATGCTATTATTTTAAGTAATAGCTGATTGAAATAATCGACTTATTTTAAACTTCTTTTAATCGAAAATAAGTATATTTTCCTTATAATTTGAGGAAAAGACCAGAAACCCATAATTAATCCTTTGTCTCTGTACTAACAAAAGGTAACGTATTAATCGTGGGTTTTCTTCCATAGTCTACTTTACCTGGAGATACCTCGTGTTGAGGCGTATACACGTATTGTTGAAAAATTGTGTTGTGTGTTTTACATTTTGTAGACGTAATGTGTAATGGGACGTAATGTGAAAAAACGTGTAATGGGACGTGTTGGTTTGATGACCGTTTTATTAAAAACTGATTAAAAGTAGTATTTTCTTGTTTGTTTTGCTTCGTAAAAAACATTATAGCAAATTTTTTCCTAAAATGATACAGACCAATAAAGAAAGCAAATGTTAGAATAATGTTAAGATAATAATATAAGATTGAATATTAATTTTCCATAACGTAAGTTCAAGAAAGTAAATATTTAACATCCTAAGTATTAATCAACAGACATGTTTATCGGAGAACCGACATTCGTTGCAGTAGACAAGTGCTAAAATGGAGACCGAATCTAAGTAAACGATCTGCGCTGGACAACTGAGACTGGACGCGTGTAGCAAAGATCGGGCTAGGTGACGCATCTTAGTAGAGGTCTTTGTCGAACAATGAACTGCCGTAGACTGATCATGATATTATGAGGTCTTATTGAATTATTGAGTCTTCTTATTCTTATATACTACCAGCGTGTCTGCAGTTTGCCTTCATTTATGTAGGCAGGTCTACCAAATCCCAGTCTCGTATCTCATATGCAAGCAAAGTGAAGAGAGATATCTACACTTAGCCGCGTTTTTAGGGTGTAAGTTTGTGCCCGGGAGCTGATCCTCAATTCCCATATGACTACAGGTTGATATAATAGCTCTATAAAAAAGACACCAAGCTTTTTGTTAAAAAAAGAAGATTATTTTCATCCAAAACATTTATTTCTAAATATAGAGAAATTTATAACTAAACACAAAGCAACCAATCGCAATACAATTAATAACAAAACTAAATATGATATGTGATTAATTAATTAAAATATGACTTAGCGAGTCTGTACTATGCGAACGTGTGATTTTAACTCCTGACTCCCAAATTATACAAACAAAACATAAGTAAAACAACAACTTTAATACAGTTAATTTTTAAATATAATTAATTTTGTTTTAGTACTCTAAATGCTTATTTGCGGGTGTTATACATTCACAACTCATAAAAGCAGACATGCACTGTTGTCATATTTCACGAAATTCTCTTCAATGAATTTAAAGAAAAGAATTACTTTTCAGATGTGACAAAAATTAGTCTTCCTTTTTTAATGGAAGATATATTATATAGATGGTAAACCAACAGACTGCTTTATAGGAAGATATATGAATATAGAGTGGGGAAAAAAGAATAAGGAAAAGGGATTTGGTGAAAAGAGGGAATATAGATATATTCCCTCTTTTCTAGAGAGAGAATAAGATAATAAGGTTTAGCTGCCAAAGCTCTCCAAACAAAACACAAAAGTAAAGCTACAACACAAGCTATAACAAATTGCCAATATATTTCTTATATTGAATATTTTCTGCTAAAATTTGTGACAATAATTAACTGCCGAGTGGCTCTATCACATTTTGTCAATAAAAATTATAAATAATATTAAGGTTTAATTTGGATGGTTGGTTTATTTATAATGATAAGGCATGGTCAACTTTATATGATGTTGTTAACTAAACTCTAAACTAAAAGCTCCAACAATAATCTGAACATCTTTACAACGTTAACAGCAGCTTGAGCGATATTGTTTAGCTTAGGGTGTCGTATTTCATGTTTGGATTTCACAAATAACGTGCCGCGATTGGTTGCGTGCGCGAAGGAAAGCCACAAACATTCAAATTCAAAGACGCTGAATTTGAGAAATTGTTTGATGATGATCCAGTCCAAACATAACAGCTTGCTTCAGTATTAGGAGTTACCCGCCAAGCCATTTCTAAGCGATTGCATTAGTTGGGAATGATTTAAAAGCAAGGAATGATTTTAAGCCAACGGACGTTAAGCGTCGTATTTTCTCCTGTGAACAACTGCTCCAGCAGCAAAAAAGGAAGGGTTTCCTTCAACGCATCGTGACGGGTGATGAAAAATGGATTCATCAACAACCCAAAGAAAAGAAAGTAATGGAGACTGCCCGGTCATTCTACTACGTCGTCACAACTACAATACGAGCAAAGGCACGAAAAAGTGATTTTACTGCAGTGCTCGGCCTCATGTTGCCAAACCTGTTTAAACCTACATGGAAACACTCAAATGGGAAGTCCTACTCCACCCGCCATATTCCCCAGATATTGCACTGTCCGATTATTATTTTTTTCATACGATGGCACATGATTTGGTGGATCAGCAGTTCTGCTCATATGAAGACATCGAAAAATGGTTTGATTCGTGGATAGCCTCAAAAGACGAACACTTTTATTGTAACGGTAGTCGAGCTCTGCCAGAAATGTGAATAATAGTTATAGCTAGCGATGGGCAATACGTTGAATAATATATGTGTAAGCATTTTTGCAGTTAAGTTGCATTTTTATAAAAAACAGCGAGAACTTAGTTGCGCACCTAATACTTGAAACAATATACAAAAATAGCGCTCACTTTGCAAATAATTTACTGGACAGTAATAAAGTTAACCTAAATTCTGGTTTTCTTGTAGTTGTTAGAGATACCATATAGAAATAATGTACTTATTTTTTAAAAACGTCAAAAGACACGCTTCCAAAAGCAAAATTAACCCACAAATAAACAATTTATTTTTGATAATAAATTTAAAAAAACGTTCTTTTTCGGACAATAGTCCCAAAAATAAATTTTATTATATGTTGTAAATCCAAAAATATATTTTTCTATATACAATTTACTTACATACTAAAATCATGTACCTACACTAAAAGGCGGTGCTAAGCTCCGACTTAAAATAGTCTATCCATCTATTCACGACTTCGGATAAAATGCATTAATCTTAAACATTGGAAAATAATGGAAACCGCATGTAAAAAATTTGGTTATTTTTGACGCGAAGTTTTAATTGAAAAATATACTCTAGTATAGACAAATATAGGGCACCTTCATTAGAAATAATTTGTTAGGAAGGATTTGTAAAAACTATGTGTGAGTCAATCATCTATATTTTCACTTATAAAATGTTAAGTTTGCCAGATACAATAGTAAAAGTCTTACAGGGGCACTCGCCTCCGTGCGGTGGAGTTTACTAGGGGATAAAACTTACAAAAATAATCATATTTATATATAAAAATCAAATTTATATCAAATTATTAGGAAATATTATTAATTTTAGCGGCAGGGGCAGAAATTTTAACGCATACTCTGAAACAACAATTTCGCGTCTACCACGGGGTTGAAAAAAGTACACTACGCCATTGTTTACAATGGGTATTAAAACATTACATATTGTACAATAGATGAAAACAGAGCAGCAAATACATAAACGTTCCGAATTTTAGTTTTATCTTTTTACTTATAAACTAGTGAATATCATTATTTAACACTTTTTAAACTAGTCGATATAACAATTTGACAGTTCCGACATGTATTTAGCGATATTTTACATGCACCATACAAGAGCTTCAACAAAATTTTAATTCAAACAAAATTCAAAAAAAGGAATGAAATATCAAGATAACAAGATAATATTTCTTTTGTATAAGCTGCACCACCTTCAAAGCAATCTTCTCTGTTTCGCCCGCAGGTTGACTGGTAGAGAATTCCCAATGGCATTAAGTCCGTCTGATGTACATATTGTGCAAAAACGTTTAAAAATAAATAACATTTGAAACGACTTACTAAACACAAATAAATGAGTGAGTTTTCCTTTTATTCGTTTTATTTTATGCACATTACTGTAATTTTTTATTTAATATACGTACATTGAACTATTTTTATCACGAAATGGCATTCATATTTGTCTCCCACATTTAACAACACATTTTTAAAGAAATAACCTGTTCAATAAACGACAAAATTGACATACCAAACTTCTACTTATCTATCACAATCGCAAATTTAAGGGTATAAAATGTCAATGTTCCTACTATTAGTTGACTACCTATATTATATATGTATTATATATATATATATATATATATATATATATATATATATATATATATATATATATATATATATATATATGTATATATATATATATATATATATATATATATATATATATATATATATATATATATATATATATATATATATGTATATATACATATATATATATATATATATATATATATATGTATATATACATATATATATATATATATGTATATATATATATATATATATATATATATATATATATATATATATATATATATATAATACTACAATATTTTAAAAAATACACATTTTATGTACACTATATCTAATGGTATCACAAAGCATTAGATGATATGCTATAATAAACATATAACTTAATTTAGAAGGCATTTTAGAGATCAATATTTATTTCCGAAACCAATGAAAATGGCCATATGAGATATTAACAATAAATTTGATAATCTTTTTGGCCTACGCTGTAAACATATACAATAAATTATAGAAATTAATCACCGAGTGAGTGGAGTGACCGACTATGTGTTATCCGACTGTGTATATAATGTACCGACTGATGTTCTTAACACCGTTGTATATATTATATATAGATTATGTTCATCGAGAAACTTGCATAATCGTGTTCATTCTCTTAACGCATCTATTGCTCAATTCAACTTTAAATTAAAATATTCTGAATATAAAATATAATTTCCACATAACAATATCTCACAATCTCTTGTAAATCCAATTAACTATTTTACTTTTTGTGATGTATGACTAAGGTCTCTCCAAAATATTGTTTAAATATCTTCAATTAATATTGCATTATTTACAACCGTCCCACACATTCTTTCAAAACCCACAAATTTACACTAAGGCAAAAATATTTATCATAAATAAATCAACAGCACTTAGTCCTAAGAGTAATAATAATATTGATTTATTTAATACATTATTACATAACATACGATTTAGAGTTTACACCAGAAATATTATAGAATATTGCAGCTCACCAATCTTTTAATTTTTGTATTATATTATAATTGAAAAGTAAACTATACATAAATTTAAAGATAATTTTTTGTATTTTGCTGAACCGCAAGTTCCCGTGGCCTGCAATATGTGCCGCCACGCCCGCCACACCGCAATTCGCCCCGACTTTTAACGTGACCATGTCATTATTTTCTAAATTTAAAATGTCATGCGGTGGACCCGCGGTAATCCGTACCCTGTCTAATCCGGCGCCCCCTGTAATCCGACACACCTATCACTGTTGATTGGACATCAAGATTTCACTAATATATGATTTTTGTGTCCGCGCCACCGTTATTGTTTTTTTTTTAAATTTTATCTCTCTCTCTCTCTTCAAGTTTGTAATGTTATCGATGATGCTATTTTTATAATAAAATATTAGTTCTCCATTGTGATGTTTAATTTACTAAATTTCACATTCATATTATATACGAGGTGTGTACAGAAAATAACGGGAATTTTTAACTTTCGCAGGGTTGGAGAGACCAATTGTCAGTTTTTTTTATTATGTTTGTATATATGCCCCTGAAGTATGATACATTATGGCCGCTAAGGTTATGTTTTGGTGTTTTTGTGAGCTCGGCGATTTTCGTTTGTTAAAAGAAATGGATCAAAGAATTAGTTTGAAATAAAGTGTAACAAAGTGTGTGAAATGTTAACAAAGGCCTATGGTGAATCTGTTATGAGTAAAACAAGAGTTACGAGTGGTATAAGCGTTTCCAAGATGGCCGTGAAGATGACGAACGCCCCGGACGTCCCAGCACATCAACAACTGATGAAAACGTGGAAAAAGTGAAAACAATGGTTACGAATGATCACCGAATCACAATCAGAGAAGTCGCTGATGATGTTGGCATATCGATTGGCTCATGCCATGAAATTTTTTCGAATGTTTTGGGTATGAAACGCGTGGCAGCAAAATTTGTTCCAAAATTGTTGAATTTTGAACAAAAACAGCGGCGAATGGAAGCCAAAAACAATACTGTAACGATGCTCTAGCCTCCTTATTCGCCAGACATGGCTACGTGTGACTTTTTCCTATTTCCAAAAATAAAGAGAACCTTAAGGCCGTCGTTTTACAAGCATAGATGACATTAAAAACGCATCGCTGAAAGAGCTAAAGGCTAATTCAAAAATCGTGTTTGAGAATTGTTACGACGATTGGAAGAAGCGCTAGCACAAGTGCATAATATCTAATAGGGACTAAGGCGACAACATTAATGTAGACAAAAAAAAATCATATTTTTTTCAAAAAACGAAAATTCCCGTTATTTTTGAACACATCTCGTGTACATAATTATGTAATATGATTCGTAGTTCAAATAGAATCTTTGATTTGTAATTTTGTGGATTACAAGGCACTCTTATTCAAAAGTTCCGAACTACATATAGGCCGACAAATTCGATAATCCGATATCGCCCAGCAAAACATTTGTCGGATTACCACAGGTCGAATGAAAATATTTGCAAATAAAAAATGTTTTACCTTCCTCTGTATACAATTACGATATCTCTTCTCATTGTCAAATATCTACATAATGATCGTAATCAACCATCAATTCACTTTCCTACTTAAACCTATTTTGTAAACGCTTTACTTTAATTTTGACTTTATGGTGTTGACAGAGAGTCATCTTTCCACGTAAAATACCAATAATTGATGTGCATAGATTTTATCATATTGAAATTAAAACATTTAATTCATTCAAATAATATGAAAAAGTATGAAAACATTTAAAATAAATATTTTAAAAATATGTCGGTTTTCACGGCTCCATTTGTGTGACAAGAATAAAAAATGTAAACCTTTATTGTATTGTTAATGAAAATTGTGATAATTTATAGTATAATAACATAAAAACAATCAAAAATATCTTAAAAATCTTTTTGTCATCGTAAAAGTATCTATAAGACCTAAACCACAGGTACAAAGGCAGATAATTCATTTAATGACTCCATTTTGTGTGAGTTGTAATCAAATAACAACACATATATAACCCTCGAATTTGCTAGATTTCTCACAGTCAGAGAAGTTCAGAAACCATATTTCTAATAATATCCAAAATCGTCTATCACTTGTATACAAAAATGTTATAAAATGGTAAAACTGTAACATTGATTATATTTATGTAATCTCATGAAAGATGATCACTAAGTGAGGTCTTCGCCGCTCAGGAGAAACACACGGAAAGAAGATTCGTCGACTGCATCAGAGTACATCAGCTCTTCCTGGAGGACATTTGAAACATGATACAATAATACACTAAGGTGTATACTATCAAACACACAATTATACACATTATACTTATGCCTGCCACTGACTGAAACTTGGCTTTTGCGGTCAAGTTCAAATCCCACTCTAAACTTATATTTGTTTTTAACACAATATGTAATAATTTTTGAGTTTATTTTGTGTAAGTCTATCTTTTCTCAAAAATACCGTACAAGAATTTTCATCTGATTATATTGAAAAAAAAATATCATTGCATTAGATAAATGAGGATCCTAAAGAGATTAGTAATACGTATTGCTTGCGCACACACTTAAGGCATTTAAAAATAATTACCCCGTGCAGTTGATACCTGAGATCAACTCGCTTGGATCTACATATTACGTATATAAAAATAAATCCCTATTTCCCTTCGTCACGTAACACATAACTTGAGAACGACTTTACGGATTTCATTCATCTTTTTTTATAAGTTTTCTAATACTTTGTAGAAGGTTCTTATTATGGAAAAGAAAATTAGGAAATTCCGCAGAATTGAAAATTTTCAGAAAATACTATTGAAACTTTGCGCATTTGACATTTCGCTACGGACTTCGCGAGTTCGACGGCTAGCGTTGAACTTCGCGCATCTGACATATATAAACACTATGTTTTTGAAATAACTGTTATTTTTAATTAACGCGTTGAGCGCTACGCAGATTTTTAAGGGCGTCCTCACCAGGCCTTGCCTTCTTTTCACAATACGAAAATATTGTAAATAATGTTATGATAAAAATGCAACAAAATATGGTAGGGCAATGGCCACAAAAACGACTAAGCGCGTTGTCACATTTTGTGATAAGTGTAAAGGAGAACCGTTTTTATGTTTACCGTGTTTTAATAAAATCCAATCAACCTGTAATAAGGCATAATTAAGTAAATTTTAAATACATTTTCAGTAATTCCTTAAAACAATGTATTTTTTTTATATTAAATATTTCTGTAAATTTTTTCTATATCATGTTGTACGCTGTCAGCCACCGGTGGCTGACGCGGCCTACACGGAAAGTCCAGTGTCAGTCATCGGTGACTGATGTGGCGCTCAACGTATTAATTAAGGTTCAAATTGATTATTCATGGCTAAGACAGAACAAGGTGTGTCGGGTGAGCTAGTCATTCATTGGTGTTCACCTGCAGGAGGCCGAGCGAGGGGTGGGCGTCGAGCAGCGCAAGGTGCGCGTCCAGCGAGGGCTGTGGCACGAGCACCAGCCCCGCCTCCTCGGCCGCACCGCCGCCCGCTGCTACTACACTCCTAACAAAATTAAACGCCTTGCTATTATTATTATTACACAAAAAAATAAAAAAAAAGTTTAAGTCTGTTATTAAATGAATGTGATTGTCTATATAGAGAAGTAAGTAGAAACTCCATTCATAACAAATAAATTTTGCTTTTGAGTCATGACGTGTGACTACATTTGGGAGCTGATACGAGAAATCTCTTACTTACGCAAAAGAAATACCATAAATATTAATTTTTAAAGCTTTTTTTGTATACGAAGGACTATTAATGTCGTCTTTTGTAATTAAAATTAATAAAAATATTTTTTTTCACGGCCCATGTATGTTCCACTGCTGAGCACGAGCCTCTTTATTTCTGGAGTACCGGACGTTAAACCCCCACGCACGTCCAATGCGAATTGGCTGGGTAACCAAACTCGAAATAAATATCTGTACGCCATACATATCTTTATTCCGATGCAGGAATTGAACCCGCGACCATTGACTCCGTGGGCGGGGATCCCTGCACTGAGCTAATTGGTCGTCAAATCTGAACAAAAATATGTAATTCAAAAATTGTTTTCCTTTTACATACAACTGAAATTACGCAACTACCAATTTTCCTTAATGTTTAAATTTATTGTAGGCTTGTTTTTTGAAGGTTCCAATGTCGTATCAGTTCAGAAACACCGCTGCGGGTAGTTGGTTCCACAGGGTATGATGCGTGGAAAGAAATTTCTTGAAGAACGCACCGTACTGAATCGCCACTCATCTAATCCAGATGGTGAGTAAGTTTTCCTTGTGGGAACAATTCCACAATTATCCATACTTTACCGCCGAAGCAGGAACTGCGTATTTGCAAACGTAGTGTGGGACACCTCCAGCAGAAACTGGATACGTAAAGCCGAAGATCAGGTTAGGTAGCGCGTTTTTGGGAAGGCATATGTAAGCAGTCAACTGCCGCAGATTATTGATAATGATGCTACTTTTGACGTCCAATATTTTGCTTTCATTTTGACCACTGGCCGCCCAGTGATCGCAATTCGCCCGTAATTCGTTAAGTTTTTTTGTTACTTTATCCTTCTGTGCTCTTTATGAACTGTAACTATACCAATTGTCATAGGTTTTAAAAGTTTCTATGAAGTTTTTAGATATTATTCGGTTGTATTTTATACAATAATATTATTATGTACTTTGAGGCCTTTACCCGTAGAGGGGTCCATAATGATTTATGATTTATGAAAATGAATTTTGATTTTATACTTGTTTAATATATTATTCATTATGGAAATAAAGAGGCTATAATAATAATAATTATTATTATGTACTTATACAGTTATAACATTAATAAATAGAAAGAATTTCGATTTTTTTAAAAAATCAGTTATTTTATTGTGCAGCCGCTGTTTTTTATATTTTTTTTTTGAATATTTCAAAGCACTTACTCGCTGTCTTCATTATTGAGCACATTCCCATGAAGGAACAGGTCGCTTCTGATAGTATAAATGTTGTTTTCAGAATTTTCAGTCTGTTCTACCTGAAAACGGAAATAATATCTATATATATATAAAATAAATCCCTATTTTCCTTGTTACGCGATACCTTGTGAATGACTTTACGGTTTACTTCATCTTTTTTCTTATAAAATACATTATACAAGGTTTTTATAAAAAAAAAATTAGAAAATTGCGCAGAAACTTGAAAAATTTTAGAAAATATGACTATTGAAACTTTGCGTTTTTGACAATTCGCTGTGGACTTCGCGCGTTTAACATATGTAAACACTATTTTGAAATATATTTTTTTTAATTAATTATGGTTCGAATTGATTATTCATAGCTAAGACAGGACAATGTCGGTCGGGTCAGTTAGTTATCAAATAAATATCAAACAAAATATTTGAATTTGAATTTAAATAACAACAAGAAAAACGTAATTTTTGTCTGTACTTGTAGAAAAAATCATGAGCCATGTGCAGGCACATGGAATAAAGAGTTTAGGCATTTAAACAATTTAAATGCAACGATTTTTTGGCGGCCGATAGATCACACGTCCTTTCGACGATCCTTCTTTTTTAATTTTTATTTTATCTGTTTAATGTTATTATATTCATAATAGAAGTATGAATAAGTACAATAAGGATTTTGTTATTATAATGTAGCCATTCTGTGCGCAATTCATAAGAGTTATATGGCCGGTCGTTATTAATATTATATATAAAAACTCGTGCCACAGTTTTTGTTATCGAACTCCTACGAAACGGCTTAACAGATTTTAATGAAAAAATGTTTGTATATTTAGTAGGTGTGAATATGTAGTAAACTATTTTTTATACCCGAAGGTGATATGGATGGCTCTACCTAAAAAAATATGTTATTTTTTATATTGCAAAACAATGTTTACCGGGTAAGCTAGTATTGTAAATTAATCTATCAAGGCTGTAACTTGTTTTTGTGCCGAATTAATAAATAAATAGATTCTTACCTGAACGTCCTCCTCCAGCACATATCCATCCTCGCAACTATATCCACAGTCACGCGGAAGCAACGGCCAGGTGCAATGAGTCCTTGCTGCATGCTCTTCTGCTTCTAAAACTGCTGCCACTTCCACCTGCGGCTGCGGATGTGGCTGCAGTGTCTCCGACCCCATCTCCCTTGTATCCTCGTGTACATGCGCTCCGTACTGTTCGTACTGTACTGGTGTGTCTGCTAAACTGACCTGTAGATACAGTCGAATCTCGATAATTCCAAGTCGAAGGGACCTTTCTAACACATTCATACATATCGTCGAGCCCGTTTCCCATAGAGGTAGGCAGAGACGATCTCGACATACTTTCCTTGCATTCTCCACACTCCTCTCTTTCCTCATGCAAGCCCACCGGTTAAAGGTACTCTTGACCGAGCCTTTCCTAAAAGCAATTTGGTAAAGGTATGTTACCTTTCTAATACTTTGAATTACTAAGAGTTGAGAGATTTGTAATACCAAGAGGAAAACAAAAATGTGCGAATTACTGAAAGTAGTATTTATTGAAATGTTAAAATGTATTATTTATTGATTTAAGTAGTATTTATTCATTAAAGTTGTATGTATTGTTTTAAATAATGTTAAATCAATAAATACAACAATATATGTATAGGACTCTATGATCGTTTATGTTTATACAAGTTTCAACATGTCCATATTTCGATTTGTCGAGTGTTTGCGTGAATGAATTTCGGATTGCGTGCTTCTGATAATTATAGATTGTTTATTTCCTTCGAATTAAAGAGTGTACCAAAAACCATTGAATTTATTTGATTTAAGGAGAGCTTTGCTAAGGACTCAACAATTACTTCGAATTATAGAGAGGTTTGAACTATCGAAGATTTGAATTATCAAGATTCGACTGCACATGAAAAACTTTTGATATATGAAATCTATTTCCGTCTAAGATAGATTATTACTACATATAAAATCTTGATCTCCATCGACATAGCAAAATACTGTTGATCTCTAAGATTTATTGTTATTTTTTTTTTATATATTCACGCCTATCCCCCGCAGGGGTTGGCAGAGATCCATCGTAGCGAAACGGCTCTCCATTAGTCGCTTTTCGCCCTCGTGAGAATCAGGCCGTGACGGATGTCGAACCACGTCGCAGTCATTTTCAACAAATTAGGTATATTAAATTCGTCTTAGTGAATCCCACGAACCGCAAAAGAGGATGGAGGTCAGGCCCAGCAGAGCCCTGCATGCTGAGCTAAGGCACAATAGTACCCGGGGGAGCCCGATCCCGGGGCGGTCGGCACGCTTGCGACTAAGCTCGCCTCTAGCCACGCATCCATTGGCACAATAGACCGTGGATTGGCGGAGAGGAAGAGAAAGGAAAGAGCAGTAAAGGAAATGCGGATTGGAGGGGTTACCAGACTCCGAATAAATATTTATAAATCTATATATATATTTATTCCAATGCGGGGATCGAACCCGCGACCATTGACTCCGCGGGCGGAATCCCACGTTTAGTGAATCCCACGAACCGCAAAAGAGGATGGAGGTCAGGCCCAGCAGAGCCCTGCATGCTGAGGTAAGGCACCATAGTACCCGGGGGAGCCCGATCCCGGGGCGGTCGGCACGCTTGCGACTAAGCTCGCCCCTAGCCACGCATCCATTGGCACAATAGACCGTGGATTGGCGGAGAGGAAGTGAAAGGAAAGAGCAGTAAAGGAAATGCGGATTGGAGGGGTTACCAGACTCGGAATAAATATTTATAAATCTATATATATATTTATTCCAATGCGGGGATCGAACCCGCGACCATTGACTCCGCGGATTGACCACTGAGCCAATCGGTCGTCTCTCGGTTAAATATAAAATATTATCAATTGACTCTTACCATTAAAGATTTGTCGACGTTCGTGATATGTGAAGGTACAATGTTTGATGCAATAGCTTTACTTGCTTTTTCCTTTTTGTGTACCTTTTTCATGTGCATATACAGAGAGCTCATGTTGTTGAAGGTTTGTTCACACCCTGTAAATACAGATGTCACATGTAGTAACCTACTATGAGATCCTGCTTTGTGACATATGTTGGGAAAGCAGGTACTCATAGCAGATACAGGTATATTAAATATACTTTGATATATAATGAGCCGGATTTATTATCACCTACATTAATAACTAATGTGACTTCGCAAAAACACGTAAAAATATCCTAGTGTTAATAATATTCGTAATTTACTAATATTATAATGGGCAATTTTAAAGCTAATTTGATAATTCCATTTATGTAACTACTAGTAAGCAATGACATTTTAATTTATGTTGAAATTCGTATAAAATATTACCATAAAAAACCCTTAAAAAATACCAAATTCCAGTTACAAGAATACTAATAGAATACTGGCAGATGTCAAGTGTGGATATACTGAAGAGATACAGTGTATGCGTCCAACACATACACTTTCTATATTCATATCTTTATACGTTTATAAAAGAATAAATTGTATAGTATTAGATTTTTATTGTGTAGTTAAACGATTAAAAAGATGAAGTATTTGCGGAATTTCTTCCATCGTTTTTCCAATCAGGGGAATCTCCTTACTAAACAGTCGTAGCTTTGGAATATCACAAAATAAAGGAAATGAATATAACAGCTATCTAGTTAAGTTACATTTAAAACAAATAATATATAAGGAACGGCAATGTTTTGCTGTAATACAGGTTAAGGCCTAGCACAGCGACAGCGGCTAATATAAGTACCAAACTTATTACTTTGTAAAATGAAATCAATTGTTGTTCGTTAGTCTCGCTTAAACTCGAGAAAGGCTGGACCGAATTGGCTAATTTTGGTTTAGAATTATTTTTGGAAGTCCAGGGAAGGTATAAAAGTTGAGTAAATATGATAAAAATATTAGTAATATAGTAAAAGCAACAATTTCGTTTTCCCTTAAAAACTATTCCTACCTGTCAAATATTTAATGTTCGTTTCGTCGTTCAGAAATCAAATTAAATTCAAAAGTGAAGTTTTTTTTCATTTCTTTGGTTTGAATTTTGGTTTTTTTTTTTATTGTTACGATTTCTTTTTGTTCCTATTAAGTTTTGACACATTTTTTACTTAAGTTGAAACATTCTGTAATTCAGCTTTTTTATTTATTAATTCTGAGGCGGTACGAATTTTGCCGGATTAGCTAGTAAATAAATAAATATATTGTTCTATGTCGTTAATACCTTGGTGCGAGCAAGCGACGGGTGGTCGTGTATGATGTCGTGCACTGTGGTCGCGCAAATGCTCACGACGAAGAAATTTCCGGCCGCACGCTACACACGTATGACGTCGTTCGCCTGTATGCCGCCGCGCGTGACGCACCAACTTGCTTGCCGTACGAAACGACCAACCACAGTTCTACCAAGTCAATAAGTACATCGTTTAAAATATTAAATGTAGCCACAGCTATGTTTGATAATATATCAATATAACCATAAAACTAATACAGAACGGTCTGAACAGCTCATGAACACAGTTAAGAAGAAAGCCGCAAAATTGAATGTTACTACACTAAAATTATAAAATTAACACTAATAATATGTTGCCAGTTTAAGCTATATATAAAAAAAAACATAAATTATATGTTCATATTGTATTGAACATAAGTACTTAAATCACATATGTGTATATATAGTATAGTGCCTTACAATCTGAACATCGTGAACTCGTATCTTCCATTAGACTATTGTTATTACAAACATTATTAGCTTAGTTGGAATGGTTAACAAAATTTTTACTAAGCTACCTCGGATTCAAAAAAAGGTAATCTCTATGTAATCCACAAAGTAAATTGTGCTGGTAATATTTAAAAAGGAAATTGTCGTATTGCAACCTTATTCCCAACCGATTTCTTTTTTCACAGCCCGTAAATGTCTCTACGCTGGGCACGGGGCTCCCCATTACTGGGGAACGGATATGCTTTATCCGTTCCAACTCACCACGCTTATCAAATGCGTTTTAGCAGGATAACCAGACTTGAAATAAAGACATGTAGCAAACCCACGATCATTGACTCCTTAAGTAGCAGCCCCACCTTTAAGTTAATTGGTCATCAACATAGAATACTAGACAAAAATTAACTATTTTACACAATTCTACACAAAAATTGCAGCGTTGTTTTTGTACATCGAAATACGTGCATGACATAATTCTATTTCAAGAATAGAAAATAATGAAAGTGAAAATTAATGTACGAGATTTCAAGATGCCTTAAAAAAGGCGAGACAAATAGGTTTTTAAGAACTTGACTTTTTAGACCATACAGTAATCTGTTCCGTGGCGAATTCACTGAGTAGTCTGGAGCCAAAAGCGACAGATTATAAGTAAACTTGGGTCTAAATTATTCTTTTGTCTTAAAAATTAATAACGTACCTATTGTAAGACTTTCATAACTTAAATAATTGAAATTTATCGTCATCAGCAGCCGAATTGTTATTAGATAATTGAATATTTTGTATCTAAATTATTTACACTAACAATATAAGCGTGTATAGAAGGTTGAGTTTCCGGTGGACCCCGAACTGGACGATTGCCCGTATCTTGGGGCCTAAACTACTACTGTGTATTATTGTTTAAGTAGTATTAAGCCATACCTTACCTCGCTTTATTATTAGTAGTACGCATTAAGCTTTTTTTAGTTCAGAAATACACCCAAAAACTATTTCCATGCAATCTTTACTTAATCGTCGGGTTGTAAAAATAATCAATCGTATTAATTAAGGAAAAAAGGTAGTCATTGAGAAGATAGTGAAATCACAACAACTTCATCGACTATAATATCGAATTATGAAGGATAGGTGTGGCGCAGTTTGTATCGCCTATTGGTGCCGAATATATAAATCCAATTGGCTCAGTGGCGGGGCCCCCTGTCCACGGAGTCAAAGGTCGCAGGTGCGATCCTAGCATCGGAATAAATATATGTATAGCCTACAGATATTTATTCCGAGTCTGGTAAACACGACAATCCGTATTAGACACCGTCCGTTCCTCCAGAAATGGACAGGCCTGTGTTCAGCAAGAAGTACACATAAGAATTGTGAAAAAAAAATATAAGTCTGCCAGTGAATTTGTTCCATCACAGTACTAACCGGGTAGTGGCACGGATACGGCTTATCGCCGGTGTGCGCACGCGTATGCTCGCGCAATCGGCACGGCTGACGAAACACCCGGCCGCACCCCGGCCACGGGCACGCCAACGCCCCACGCACACGTGCCCGCCCGTGTGCCCGCACGTGAGCATGTAACCCCGATGACCAGAAAAAACGACGCCCACATTCCTCGCATCTATTATTAAAGAAAAACAAATATAAATAACTTGTTTATTAAAAGCACAATACAAACAACATCAAAAGTAACAATCAATATAAAAATTAAACTAAAAATTAGAGTAATAGCATTACACAAATTTTCGGAATAACTTAAAATTAACATTATTATGCCGATGCTTTAATGGTGTAGTTGGTTAACTACAGCGTTGGTCATTCAGTCAACACCTGTTAAAGGCTTTTTTACCATAGCATCAAAATCACACACTGACAAATAGACAATACGTTGGCAGTCAACATCATCACCAAAAGCCTACGGCAGTATACTTCTAGACACTGGACTTCCCCAAAACGCAATACCTAGCCAGATACTCAACTTCACGCACTCAAGTTCTGACAGTCTGTCCTGCGCAATAAATTAAAGTAAAACTTTAAAATGACCGATTTTAACGCCTGTGTATAATAACTTTGCATTTTGTGAACTGCAAGCACTATATAATGTATTTTTTTAAACATGTAATACTCATAAACAAGTCTAAGCATCAATGTATTGTCAATCTGTGAAAGTATGACATATTCTTGAGTAAGTATAATAATATTATAATATGACTTTCTTAATATTCTATAACAATTTTGATGAATTTATGATAATAATTGTAAGTTATTTCATTATTTATTTAGAAGTTGTTTCAATATAATTTCTTCTTTCGGTAGTAAAATTATGTATTAAAATATCAACATAATACATAAAAAGAGATTGTCACAAACATCTGCTTCCCAGGTAGGCAAAGACCACAGATCTCCATCTGCTACAATCTCGGCATACTTTCCTTGCGTCCTCCACACTAGTCACTCTCCTCATGCAAGCTCGCCTGTTTATGGTACTTTTGACCTGGTGTATCCTAAAAGCTTCGGCAATTTGGTCAAGGTATGTTTTCCTTGATCTTGCCTTCCGACCCTTTCACCCACATCCACAACGTAAATTTCTTTTACCAGACATCTTTCATCCATCTGCTTAGATAGTTTGGGCACATCATCTTAGCAGTAATTGCCAAACGTCTCACAAAAATAAAATCTTCTGTCTAAGGCAAGTGCAATGGTTTAGTGTAATAACTGGTCTAGTTGTAAATGGTCTTTTAAACAGACAAATTATGTTAAATATTACCAACAGTATACTATGCAGGGCCTACTAGGACTGATAAGAATTGGTTCCCCTTACTGTGCTGCGCCACACTGTGTAGGCAAGCAATAGAACGTGCTACAGTCCTAGGAGGAACAGGGATTGCTGACATGATAGCTATCCACCTAAGAATCACGAACAAAATACTGAAGTCTAGTTGCAGAAACCAGCTCATTTTACCATCAATTGCAATTCAGACGCCTTGATACTTGGAAATCACTACTGTTAGTATAACTCATCTGAATGTTACAAGGAAGATAAGATGTTTATTTAAACATTTATTGGTGTGTTGTGTTTACTTGGAACATCATCATCGGATAGTTAGTTTCACATAACTATGTTACAGCTTAGTTATTATTTATTACATTAATTCGAACTATGAGATACATACATATAATTTGCTTCATTAAGTGTGTGCTCTTCATTCAGATGCTTCACTAACTCTTCTCTAACAATAAATATCCTACCACAAGGTTCTTCTGCTCCATCTTTTCGTATCGCCTTGATTGGACACTCAAAAGTAATTTGTCGTGGGGATCTGTGACTGCTTTCCTTGTTGTGGGTACTTTGGTGCTTTTTTAGCTTCTGTTCATTTGAAAACCCCTTGTTACACTCCGGAATATCACACTGAAATTATTTACCACATAGTTGAAGAACCTATATAAAATTAAAATGTATACTAAAAGTGTAAATAAAATATGCCAATAAACCAATATTGTTTGATGTCCTGTCCCGGTTTTATTGCATGTTTAATGAATCTTGGTACATCATTACTCATAACAATTTTAATCTCAACAATGTAAATCAAATGGCTCAAACACTTAATGAGGATTTGTGATTACTTGGTATTTCTTGCAATTTACTTTTTACTAACAATTGTTTTTGTATTTCCAATTATTTTTGTATGTTACCTTTAATTTTTGAGGGCTTGTATCATTCATAAAAACAAAACTTGGAACATTCATCAAACCAGTCACAGTTTCTTTTTGTTGAGTGCTTAATTCTATGTTTTGCTTCGAAGAAACTGTAAACAGTGGTATCATAGAAGTTAGCTCTGACTTTTTTTCCAAATAAATATTTTCTTGAATTATGTTACCTGAAAAACCAACTTATATTAACTTTATTGTGCATATATTTATTGGCTCATACAACAATTTAAGTAACTATAAATGTCCATTCCTTCAGAAGTCAGGGGAGACCTGTGCCCAAGTGTTATATGGGCTATGAAAAAATAAATTCTCTGCCTGCACTACAGCACACAATTATTACAATCCTAAAAAAAGTTTTAACTGAAGTATTCTATATAATCTATACAAGGCCAATTATTTCAAACTGAGAAAAATTAACCAGATTCTAAAGAAGGTGCTAATTAGTTGTATTAAAGTAATAGATTAACAATTACCTAAAACATTATTATGTGTCAAAAAGAACTAAATATATTTAATAGCATAAGGTGTAATATAGTATTTTAATGCATAAATTGACATTTAATTGGTAATATATAAAGAGACTTAGAAAAAGAATGTTAAAAAACTTTTAAAGTGATGCATGTACAGATTTAAACATGTTATATAATCATCGTCTTACATCTAAAAATTAATATGAAAATGTTTAATATGACTTTATGTACAGTTAAAACTTTAGTAGGGAAGTCGAATTAACATGATCATCAAAGCTTTTGCAATATTCTCCATTGCCCTGGGCTTCATAAACTGACACTGGTCAACAATTTGTTAAGGATTTTATCCTATCTCTGTTGCTTAAAGCTTATAGCTTTAACATAACTTTAGCAGTTCAAAAATCTCAACCATGAGGGACAATAAGAGTGAAGAATGGTTTAATGAATTATCCGTGAATACTGTATCTGATTGTTGAAGTGATGACGAAGTAAATTGTAATGATTCGAAAAATGATAAATCTGATATTATACCACCAAAACGGCAAAAAAGAAATGATACAATATCTGATACATTGAAAAAGGATACATCTGTAAAACCTTTTGTGAACCATGGCACATATGTGATAACCATGCAGTTTATAATTAAAAATAAATATTTAAAAAATATCATACAAATTATTTTTAATTTTTCTAACTTTTATAACCAAGAGATTAAAGATATTTCTAAGAATATATCTGCCGGTGACACCATTAACACTCAGTGAGCATTGTGAATTGTATGGTTCTTACCACCATATTTGACATTTACTATATTTTAACAAGATAAGCATTACAATATTAAAATAATTTTCTATAAACTTACATTGCTCCTTTCTTGTTTCTTTTGATTGCTCTTTGAGATCAACACTGCACTTTAGTTTCTCATAATTTTCCAACTTAACCCCAAATTCTGAAAGATTCTGTAAATAATGATATACCTACATCTTATCGTTTCTTATATAACATAGTAAAAACAAAATAATTTCAAAATTTTTACAAAATCTCAAAAAATAAAGAATGAGTTAAATATGTGTTTGAGAAAGATAAAAATTGGTTCAAATATTTGAATTTGATGTCACACTATGAGTGACTATATATATTAAAATATGAAATATGTACTATTAAAATATGACCACAAAAAAAAACAATCTATCCAAGATGAATAAATTTTGACAAAAAATTCATACATCAGAAACAATTTCCAATTGATATTTAAATAAAAAGGTCCCTATTTCACTAGCTTAAATTGACCTGACATTCTATGGAAAATGTTTTATACTTATCAAATAAATAAAGCGCATGCTACCTGCTTCATGGAACTGCTTATAACAAAAGGCCCCTCATTAACTGCTCTCTGTGTATGCCTCTCAGGGTTTTCTGAAAATGTTTTATCAATAGATATATTTTCTTTCTAAATGTGATAAATATTCAAATATGATGTTTTGTTAAATATATAAATGATTTTGATAAATATTTAAATATATAAATTGTACATATTTCCAAAAGGTGACCCAAATGACCTGGTCCGCTATAAAAAAAACCATCGTAGATTCGAATAAATATATATATATAGATATATATATAAATATAAATAATAGAGAGCTATTTAATATATAAAATTCTTTTAGTGATGACATACTTATTCATTTGCAAATTGGGAGAATTCAGAGATTGTTTTGAGGTTGCTAAGAGCATGAAAACTTGAATAATTCTTTTGTTTAATGTTTAATGAACAGTTAGTTTCAACCCTCATTTATTTTCTTTCACTTATATATACAATAATGTTATTGTATTTACTATTACATATTTCTTAGTGCATATCAGTCTTAATGCATGTTGTGCCACCTTCCAAACTGAACATTTATTTATAACAATTACATATTTTATATTATATATTATTATACAATGTATCAAATGTTGGTTTCATTAAATGAAGGCATACAAGAGATACCTTTTGCAATAAAAACTGAGTTGTGACATTTATTGTCAGTGTAGTTACACTCATATTCCACAAAACAATAATTGGTAAAGTAGTAAAAAAAGTACTACAAATACTGAATTTTATTTAGAACTTTAGGAAATAATTTTTGATGTAATATTTAAACAAGTAAAATATTATAAAGAAACCTATGCCCCATAGCAGAATGTATGACATTCCTTCTCGTAAGAAGAGACTTGAGTTTACAACTAATATTTATATACTTTGTCATAACATTTTTTTAAATAAAGTTTGTATATTGTACAATTTTATGAGTTACAACCAACCAGGCCATCATGATGACTGATAAAATTCTCACAATTTGGATAAACTTATTTTCAGCAGTATTAGCATGGTAAGGTTCATAGACAATAATGATAAGTCATAAATATGGGCTAAATAAAGTCACTGTGACTTGCTGCAACTTTTTGTTGAGCTTTTTTGAAAATAAAATAAATGATAAGGCATTTTTTTAGTTTTAATCAGTGTGAATTTCATTTGTTTATACAATTGTTTCCCTTTTTTCTATAAATAATGATGAATAAACGCACTTTGTTTAATTTATATTATTTGCTATAGTCTTCCAACCAGTGAACTAAGCCCATCAGAGCCCCAGGGCGGCACTGCTAAATAAGGCCCGCTGTCTTGAAATTGCTTTAATTTTACATCTTCTTGACATCTTTTTGAATCAAGTTAATCATTTGTAATTATTTATAAAATAAATTACATTACCTATTTTATTACTATCTATATTTTAACCTTTAGCAAAAGGACGAGGAGAGTAAAAAAATACGACGTGCAATATATGTATCTATAAGTTAAAATGGAACTAAACGAAAGCCGAATAGACATTAGAAGGATTAGCAGTAGAAATAATTTTAATTTAAGAATTGTAAATCGGCACAGGCTACGCTTTTTGTATCTACGAGACTTCCACCCTAAACTATATCTTAGGGAGGTACTAATATTTTTAAAGTCTTTTTAGGTCTTATTCAAGGAAACTTGTAGACATTTGGAGAATCTTCAGGACGATAAGTCCGGGTGCCCTGTGGAGCAGAGCAGTACAAAAGGCACAGATGACAAAAAAAGCTATCGAAATATTTTATTAAAATTTAAATTCAGGTATTAGAAAATCAGAGGTTCATATTATTATTTTTGTAATGAGATATCTTAGATTTTTCACATTCAATTTGATTAATGACCCTATGCTAAGTATATACAAAATTTTATCAATATATCCCTAACTTTAATTTTTAAATATTATTGGAAAGTGTAAATAGTTAACAACAAAAAAATCATACAAAATATATATATTTTTAGAACTTACTGGTATTCGATGTACTTATGACTGCAACTGTAATTTTGTTTGTGTTATTGATTCCTAACTCCTTTGATGCATGAGTATTTATTAATGAAAATTTTGAAGAATGTTGGACATTTGAGACAGATCTATTAATTAATGTATTCGTTTCGGTGACTTTTTGCTTTTCAAGTTTATTCTGTATATCGCATCGACTTGGTAGTTCATACGTTATTTTGTTTGGGACTATTAATTTCATATCAGATTCTATTGATTCAGATATAACTTGAGACCTCATGGGTAGGTTAGGTTTTCTGCGAAGAATGTTTGGTTTCTGAAATTTGTTCTTAATCAAATTAGTGTCTTGGGAAACAAACATTTTTGTTTTTTCTTTCTTTGAAGGACAATTTTCAAAATATGTATCTGCAAAATAATAAAAAATAATACGTGAGTGATAATTGCAAAAATAGATTTTAAGAAAATTTTTAACAAAATAAGTGTACATACTGCAATTTTATTTTTTTAACTTAAGATAATCAACAGTACACAGCTGAAGTCGATACAAAAGTCTTTTTCATTGTTTTTCTTAATGTTTTCTACTACCAAAATAACGGATATTTACATAATAATTTCTTTAAATATGTAAAATTATGATAAGCCACACAATTCTTACTATTATTAATTAAAAGTAAACCAATCATCCACAATGCCACAATGAAAGCTTCATTTTTAATAAATTCAGTGCAATAAATATACCTAATTACACCTAGTGATTACTAGCTCTGTGGAATGCAGTGTTGCCAATAGTTAGGTAAACTATTTAACAAATAAAATAACCATTGACTATGAAAACCCCACCAAAATTGGTATTTTCTTAATACTTTTATTATACATTTTGTAATACATTTAACGAACCAAAAACTAAAATTTACGGAAAAATACTCTATCATAGTTAACATTGAACAAATATATTTCAATAAAAAAATAAAATACCACGTCCTTAAAAAAAAATAAAAATAAGGAATAACTCAAAATATGAAGCGCGTAGGTGAGTTTCTTACAATATAAAAAAAAGAATTCTCCGATTTTAAGAAAAAAAATAAGAGTTGTTATATTAGATTTTTTAATATTGACAAACGACACGAAGCGAAATCTAGGATTAATATTATCGGGCTTTCGATATATCGCTCAAACTTAATTATTATTACAAAAATACTTATTATTAAGAGCATAGATTATAAACTATACTAATATAGATATGCTACTCTAGTTCAAAACTCAAATTATACGGTATCCTGGACCCCAGAGGGCGTAATTATTACCAAAAAAATAAATGGCAAATCAGAAAGCTAAAAAAGGGTATAAAATTGAAATAAATAAAATTAATGTGAAAACTATCAAAATTAATTTTTCATAAAGTAATATTCAGTTATTTTTATTAATTTTTATTTTACTTAATCACAATTATTGCCATTTGGTGAAAAAATTGAAAAATAATGAAAAACAAAATAGTGAGACTCGTACCGTCAGGTGCCGTTAGTGTCCATACAATTTTTTTTTGTCTTTTCTATGCGGTTTCAGAAAAATTCACATACACACCAACCAACTAGAGTCAGACCAGAAACCTAGCACCACACTACAATAGGTACAGGAATTCATTAGTATACTATTATTAGTATTTATCTCCAGAATTTATGGTTTATTCGTCACACGTTGAAAATGTATTTGGATGATCTTTTAATCAATACGAATGATATTACGGAACCGGCGTGTTTTGAAAAAGTAATAATGCAACTGGACAGACTTCAAACAGAAGATAATGATTTCATGGAGGTAAATTATAATGTTTTGTACCCTAATGTTTTTAAATTACATTACGGTCTGCCACACTTCGTAAATTTACTGATATCGGTTAACCTAATTATGATAATATTTCCGTTTTTATATTTGCTTGTTTCCTTAAGTCATAGTGGTAATAAAACACAAATATGATATATGATTTCAAAGAAATTAAAATAAGCAAACTCTTATGATCTAGGTTTTCTATTTTGTAGTAAATGTGTTTATGTCTTTGTTTATTACATTTTAAACGTATATTCCCCTTTAATTTAATCAGTTCTGATTTAGAAAAGGGAATTAAATATTTTAAAGTAGCATAAAGATTAGTGTATTTTCTAAGAAAACACTTTATCGCATGGTAACAATGGTTTACTGTACTAAAAGTAAAAGTGATCTGGTGACAAATAGAATAAAAATTGTACATTTTTATTATTTATTTCACCCCAATAAAGCAATGTTTGTATGATGAAGTTCATGGAAATTATACCAGCTTTTATGCCAGTTCTCATATTGGAGTGATTATATATTTTTGAATTTATTATTCTATTCTATTATTTCATTTCATACATGTTACTGTTTACCCATTATAAATAACTTTGTCACAGATTTATGATTCTATTTCTATTTAGTCCGAATCAAATTAATACTTTATTAAAACCAGTATAAGGCATATTTTACTTTAAAGGTAATTATTCTGAAACAGCAAAAATATAGCTTCTACTAAATAGGATGTGTAGGATTAAATCTTAAAAATGTAGACATACATTATTCAAATATTGTAAATTTTAAATATTACAGTTATTGGTCAGTAAACTAGATAATATGGTCATCACATGGGATCAGCCATGGTATCAAAATTCCACTTGTCTTACTCGTCCTCTTCAAAAAAATGGGGAGGAAATAGAAGAATATCACACTAATACTATTTGTAAAGAAGAACATGATCTAATTGTAAAAAATTGGCAAAAATTTATAAAGGTAATAATTTAATTGTTTTTCAATATAATCATTATTTTATTGGCATAGATAACAAAACAACAAAAATATTTACCTCTAATTTAGATATTTCAAATACCAGATCAACTCATATCATTTGCAAGATGGAGAAACAAAGATAAGTGCAGAAGTCCTAACACACCTGAAGAACGTGCAAGGCAATTCGTAACAGCTTTTTTAGCGCAAGGTTTGAAGAGGAACCTTTATCAAGTTTACAAACATATTGTGTCATATTTTGGCAGTCCTGTAAAGGGATCATATTCACCCGAAGAGGAAAAGTTAATGAAAATTTGCTTTTATCATAAACCAAGCCATGCAGTTGTATATTTGTCATTGGTACTTGGTAGAGAACCGAGAGGAATTTATAAACGTTTGCAAGAAATCTATCATGGTAAGAATATTGCTTTTATTATGGTTAAATTGGTTTCCTTTAATAACAACAATGAATTAATCAATACTTCTATTGACTTTTGTGAAGCTAGACCTGTTCTTATGATGGCAGTTACAGATATGTGTTAATGTTACTCACCATGATTTATTAGTCAAACTCGAAGTTAAATATTTAGTTTTTACAACAAAGAGAAAAATAGCTTTCTTAGTATAACCAAATAAGTTCTTCCTTTATTGACAAGCAAAATAGTGCAGTAACAAAGTGTTTGCTTTTTCCCCTAACTCTGTGGAGTCTAATTACAGCTTTAAATAGCTTTAGCTCATATATTAAATTATACAAATTAACTTTTAAATTTCAAAAATATATTTAAAAATCTTTGAGCTATGGAGTAAATACTTTTAGAATGATCCACAATATGTATTCTTTCTTTATATAACTTAAATATTCTCTGATTAGATATGGATGCAAGAAAAAAATTGGAAATATTCTAAATATAACCAAGTTCTACATGTACACTATTTAAATATTAGAATGTTTTAGACCTAACTAATGCATTAATTGCAGGCAAACCAGAAAAGAAAAGGTTAAAGTGGACATTGTCGTTAGCATCAAAGTTTGTAAACTTACTGATTAAATATTCAGAGTGCACTGTAGATGAACTGAAGAATAAGAAAATTGAAAAATCTACCTGGCTTAAAGTACAGAATGATATGGATCAACACTATATATATTTACAGATTTTTTGGTATAGATCTCTACATGTTCAGATATTTGTGAATAAAAATGTGAAGATAAAACAGTTAGTAAAGAAGATATTAAAAATGTATGTATTCATATATTAAGCTTTTATTTTAAATTTAGTTTCTTAATTCTAAGAACTGACAAGATACACATACTAATAACTGACTATAATTTGGTTCCTATCAGTTTGAGCCAAAAAACTGGTTTTGGTTAAGAATCAGCTGAACCTTTCTGTTCAGACTTACTTGTGTGCTTGAGGATTATCACATGACATTTTACTTTACTCTGGTCCATGCTTTGCTGACTTTTTATGTTGAGTAGTTGTTCATGTCTTTAAAATTTGTATAAGACGAAATTTGACTTAATTTTTTAATTTGGAGAACAGGTTTCAAAACGACAGAACTAGATACTTGAAATTACAAGAAATAAAAATCAGGAAATACTAGAAATTACCTGAAATCATGAAGTACAAATAAAGTTGGCTTAGTTGACTTTTACATACCATTATCAAACAATTCAAACTATAGAAAACTTGTTCTTTTATTTTTAAGAAAGTGAAGACAGTTTTTAGGGGAAGAAGGGAAAGGTTTTTTAATATCTTGAAACATTATTATTGCACCATTAATTATTTTAAAGTTGAACTTTGAAATACGAGGATTTAATAATGTGGGTAATTAGTAAATTAAATTATTGCGAAACAAAATCTTAATTTTATTATTAGGTACCATATATCAATAGTGCCCAACCGCTGGGCAATGCACTGGTACCGGGCCATAGCTTAAATTATAGTGGGTCACACAAGACATTGAATTATTTTCTTTTTTTTTCTCGAGTATTTTCCTAAAGATTGTGCAACTGTCCTTGGACAAACGAAACCAAAATGGAAAAGGTGAATCTTTCAAAATAATAAAATAATAACAATCATATATGCTTGTATTTCCATGTCATCAATGCCATGGAAATACCAGACATTAAAGAAGTAAAACTAGATTGCTGATATATCAGGTGTAAGATGTACAAACAATAAAATTACAATTGCAGGAATTTTATATTTTGTTCTCTATATAAATATAAATCTTTTTATTTTCTTGTTATTTGCAGATTGAGAACCAGCCCATACCAAGTTTGGAGTGACATCCGATGGAAAGACATTTTGAAGCGATTTCCAGATGGATTTACGCATTTATTTTTATATAAAGTATGTTCAAATATAGTGCGTAGCAAACCCGACTATTTAAAGAAACCTCTGAATGAAGTTATAGATTATTGTATGAATAAAATTAACCGAAATCATAAAAATAAGCGATTAAGAAGATTAGTATACAATGATGGTAAACTGGAAAAGATTATTCACAGTAATAGAAACGAGGACAAATAATATTACGAGGACAAATTGTAATTAATGTTATGAACTGTTTGCAAACCAACTTATACTTAGAATTATTTCTGATTGAAAGTATTAAAATGTTTGTATATGTCGCTAAAATTCTCGTATTTTAGGATTTGCATGGATAAACAACACTTGAGTTGTAATATTATAAAATATAACAGACAATACACTTGTTTTAACGGCATTTAAAGTAATTTAAGTTATTAACCTAATAAATTACCTATTAAATAACAACATAAGAACACATTGTTTTTCCAACATCATCATCGTAGTTCACTGACTGCACTGTATATTTATATATACAGGTATATACATATTATTTAATATACAGGTATATTCATATATTACAGGTATATTTGTAGCGCGTTATCCAGTCCTGTATTCAGCATTACAAAGTGAATAAGATAATACTTAAAAAACTAACCGTCAATAAGATTGGAGACCTATTTAGATCAGATTCTGTCAAACATTAATCTTTAGTGTAGCACAGATATATAACATGAATGCATCCCATAGTGTCATAAACGCTTTCTGGACGCGAACGCCTCTCACAAGAGGTGCCATCCTTTTTTTTATTCCAAGGGAAATCCTTTACGGATATACTTCAGCCTGGGGGAGGCCGGAGGGTTATGCCGGACTCCTTCTAATACCCCTTGGGTGTTTCTACGCGTCACTTCTATGTGTGTTACGGGGACGCTTGGCTCAAATCCGCAATCCCGACAACGCAGCCTTTATGACCCCATCTTCATTTGGGAGGCTTAAGGTTTTCCTTCCACTTCGAACACTAAGGATGTTCTTCAGCCCAGGACCTTAGTGAATAACAGACCCCCGATTCGTTACTGCAAATCCGGGTATCATTCGGGCCACATAGGCCAGATACGCCACCGGCCGTGTCTTCTGCGACGGATGGAAAGGAAGTTCGGGGCTTGTTTTCGTCTCCGCTCCGCCGCTTCTTACTATGACATCACGGTGCCGCAGAAAATCACCATCGCTCGCTAGGCCTCGCCGCCAATCATGGCTTTGTGAGGGCTGGCAGTGACAGGTCCCACCCAATTATCGCGGACAAGGCAGCGCGTGATTCCGCCCATGCTGGGCAGTCACAGTTATGACAAATTGGCGTTAGCTCTCGACCCACCACTCGGCACAGATACTCACCGAAGCATCCATGCCCAGTCAGTATCTGCGCCAGATGGCAGGGGATTGTGCCGTGCCTTCGTTCTACCCATTGCCTTAAAATCGGCCGAACTGCCTCTACCAATGCCTGACTTGGCCCAGGTGCCTCTAATCGAATCGACCTTTTCCAGAAGAGATCATCACGTGCCTCAACCCGCCATTGCATGATCTCCCGTAGATGTGGATGTTTTCCTTTTTGTTGCATCCGTACATTACCGCCCAAGACCCATGGGGGGCTACCAGCGAGAAGGCAAGCCGCAGTGTAGAATACCGAACGATAGGCTCGTGCCATCCTGATTGCCATAGCTCGCTGTGGCCGCCGCAATAGAGTAACGTTTTTCTTGTTGAGTGTTTTCGCCCATATCGGCACTCCATAAAGTACGATCGAACACACCACGCCTGAATAAAAATGCCCTCCTTCAGTCAGCTTTGGTTAGGAAACTGACTGCTCTGTCAGCGGAGTAGATCTTGATACATTATAGTACCGCAGCGCTGCCTTCACTGTTTCCCAGGGCAGAGTATTGAACGCGTTACTGATATCGAGCGATACTGTGCACAAAACTGGGAGACTACCTGGTCGGCTAAGCTCCTAGTTCGCGCAATTGCATCAAGGGTTGATCGGCCCCGACGGAAGCCAAACTGTGCGTCATGCAACCCTGGTTTCATGCATTGGACAATACGGTCAGCGAGTACACGCTCGTCAAGCAGAACGATAGGACGATACGCCGATGGCAACTCAGCCGGTTGCCCTTCCTCTCGGAGAACAAGCTTGAGGGAATCTACCTTGTTTTAGGCAAACGAAGAAAAGCATCCTCACTCGCTCACCCATCTCCTTCAATGCAACAAATAAGACACGCCCTGGGTTGACGTCAGGCCTTGGAGCGATATTTTTCAAGTGAAGTTTATGAACAGCCGCCATGAATTCTATCTCCGTCACTGAAGGAACCACTTCCGTATTAACCGTATCGTCTGGCGTTGATCTTGTATTCAACATCGTGGGTGGAACCCATCCATCTCGCTGAGGGAAGAATACATCCACTATTTGTTCTAATAGTTGCGGCTGGAGAGTGCAAGAGGTTCCACCTAGCACAATCAAACAACCGGATATTGGGGCCCTTGGTTAAAGGATGTGCTTCATTTGAAGCGTTTGCCAATTGTACAAACTACATACACGACGTATGTAGTTTGGCGTCCAAAGAGTATGACCGCCTTGCGTCGTAACGCAGCTTCCCGTTAAAGGCCTGTCTAACTTTATGCGCGGCTTATTTTATAATGGGCATAAGTGGTATACCAACTTAGCTAACTTAGCTCTTCATTTTCTCTTTCGTCAAACAGCAGTATGATAAGCACCACGTGTGATAATGTCTCTAATTCAATTCTTTGTTTATGGCAACTATCAGTGAATTCTGCCAGTGTCAAGTCAATCATGGAAGTCACACAATCAAATAAAAACTTAAAAAATAACGAAATATATATACAGAAAAAACTCGCACCGTGGTAACTTTCACGAGAGTATTAGACAGATAAAAAAAGGAAACAACAAAAAGTTAAACTACACAAATAAGTAGAAGAAAATGATCTTAATGTTATTAAAATTAAAAGAGCAAAATGACATGAACAATAATAATAATTAATTAATGCGAATGTATAAGCAAAACAGATGATATAACATATATAACAAGAATTAGACTACAGCAACTACAAACGAATTCTATTAGCAGCAATAAAATCAGATAACAACTTAACAAAAGGGGTAAAAACAAAACCCATTAAGAATTTAAGATTAGCTGGACGAGAAACCGAAAAGTACCTGAAGATGCCTCGTGTTGGGGCAAAGCACGTGTCGTGTACAAGATGGAGAAGTGATAGTGTGTGTTTGGCGTTGTGTATAGTTTATTAATGGAGTCAGGCGTTACTTTTCGGTTGTCTTCCGTAGAGTCTACTATACCTGAAGATGCCTCGTGTTGGGGCGAAACACGTGTCGTGTACAAGATGGAAAAGTGATAGTGTGTGTTTGGCGTTGTGTATAGGGGTTGGTGGGTGGAGAGTTGATGGCCGATTTTCGGTAAGTTTTTGGTTTAAGTTCCAAATAAATCCACTAAACCCAACGGAAAAACACACATTATTAATTTTCTGTTATTGTTTTGCTTGTCGCGGATCTTAGCTAAGTAAAACTTTTGACTGTCCATATGTCGTGTATAGTGGTTGGTGGGTGGAGAGTTGATGGCCGATTTTCGGTAAGTTTTTGGTTTAAGTTCCAAATAAATCCACTGAACCCAACGGAAAAACACACATTATTAATTTTCTGTTATTGTTTCGCTTGTCGCGGATCTTAGCTAAGTAAAACTTTTGACTGTCCATTTAGAGAACCAGAACAAATAGCATCTTTTGCCAATTGGTCAACGACCTCATGCCATTGTGACTCGGAATCCATGCCAGATGTAAATCAAGACCTTGACAAAAACATTGATATAAAATCTGCTTTATCTTAAGGATAATGGGAAACTTAGATTTGCTCTTGAATAAATTGGAAGAAATCGCTTGAAGACAACTACGGGAATCAGTAAATATAATACATTTCTGTATTTTATGAGACTCAGCATATGATAAAGCTTCAAATAAAGCAATTCCTTCACCAGTAAAAACTGAACACGACGAAGGACACTTGAAATTTAAAATTATTTTGAATTTTGGAATCCAAACAGCAGAACCTACGCAACTAGTTTCAGATAATTTTGAGGCATCAGTAAACATTACTAAATAATCTTGCCATTCTGTATATAATTTATGATTAAATTTTTCTTGAGCTAACGGGCAATCTTTTGGAATACCAAAGTCCAAGATAATTGCTGGACGAAATACTAAAGCTTCATAAGAACAAGCAAAAAGTGGATTTACAGGGGACTGATAATTAGGAAAATTATAAGAAATGTACTTTTCATAGCTTTTCATAATACAAGGAATATCTTTGTTAACCCAGTAGGAGCATGAAGTCACAATATTACGTAAGACATGTAGTTTACCCAAAAGGGGGTGTGAAGAAAGTTGAGCAGTTTTGTAAAGAAAACGATCAGAAAGATATTGCCGACGCAAATGAAGAGGAGCTTCACAACATTCAACTTGAAGAGCATTAGTAGGCGATGATTTCATGGCACCTAAAACTAAACGTAAACACTTATATTGAATTTTATCTATAGCAAAAAGAGCCTGTTTATTGCAAGGTTCTAGTAAAAAGGAGCCATAGTGGATGAGAACCCCACCAGACACCAGTTAAAGATCTAAGAATATTTATATTTTTTTCGCATTTTTTGGCAATGTAACGCAAATGGGAAATACCGCTAAGTTTTGAATCAAGGAAAACTCCAAGAAATTTAACCTCATCATGGATAGGAATTGTTTGATTATCCAAAGAAATTGAGATAGCAGGAGGGAACCTTTTTCTAGAAAACACAATAACACTACTTTTAGAAGGAGATAATGATAAACCGTGCTCGTTAAGCCAGATTTCTAAATAATGAACAGCAGAATTTAAGCGACGTGATAGTTCGGAGAAACATTTAGATGAAAAATATAAAGCGACATCGTCAGCATATTGTAAAACATTGCAAAACGAATTAACAGAATGCTCAAGATCACGAGTATATATATTGTATAGAAGAGGACTCAGAACTGAACCCTGAGGAAGGCCTTTCCAAATAAGTCTTGGCGGAAGAAATTTATCCCGAATTTTAATTATAACCGATCTTCCAGAAAATAAATTAAAAATAAATTGAATAATCCTTGAAGGCACACATAAAGATTTCATTTTCTGAATTAGTAGTGGAAGAACCACATTATCGTAAGCTGAAACGACGTCCAGAAAAACCCCGACTACAGATTCCTGCTTAGAAAAAGCCAACCTAAGGTCAGAAATGAGGACAGATAAACTGTCCATGGTACCAAAACCCTTTCGAAAGCCGAACTGGCTGCTTGCCAAGAGTTGTTTACTTTCTATTAGCCATTCAAGACGATTTTTAATCAAATGCTCCATGATTTTAGACAGAGTGGAAGATAAAGCTATAGGCCTATAACTAGAAGAATTGGAAGGATCTTTGCCAGGTTTAGGGATAGGGATAATTATTTGTGTCTTCCAATCTTTTGGAATAAAGCCAGTAACAAATATTTTGTTTATAAGTTGCAAGAAAAATTGTTTCGTTGAACAGCCAGCTTTCGAAATAAAAGAATACGGAATACCATCTACACCCGGAGAGGAATCTTTCAAGTCTTGAATGGCCACATAAAATTCTTCTTCAGAAAATGGATCATTCATTTTATCAAAAAATAAAGGATCATCCTTGACTACACACCCAAAATCTAGATTAGTGGCTTCAGCTAAGGAAGGCACCCATGGAGGAGCAATTTTGTCAGCAAAATCATCACACCAAGAGAGGGAATCACAACACAGAGAATTACAAGAATCATCGGAGAATGCCCCACGATATTTTTTTATAGTTTTCCACATCAAAGATGAAGGAGTAAAGGGAGAAATACTTTCACAGAAACGACGCCAACCTACTTTTTTCTTTTCAGACAAAAGTCTTAATGTTTGAGCTGCTACGTTTTGATAGTTTAAAAAATTAGCAAGATTCATAGAGGAACAGTACAAGCGTTCAGCCTGTTTACGTTTGTGAACCATGGTAGAACATTCTTTATCCCACCAAGGAGGAGAACAGATTTTGTCTGCTCCAGATTTCTTAATTGGAAAACAAGTATCGGCTGCCAAGAGCAAACATCGAACAAAGTTTGAATAAAGATCTTCAATATTAGAAACGCTAAATAAATCCATTTTAATAATTTTATCATCTGTAACATTAGCGAACTTATCCCAATCAGCATGCGACAGATTATATTTTAAAAGAGGAGAATATACCTT
>JASFAT010001151.1:0-45872 GCA_031353405.1 Baronia brevicornis | reverse complement strand
AGTACATCATTTTACATATTGGCGGAAAAGATAAAAATTTAATTTTTCTATTAGACTTTCACGAGAACAATTTTATTTCAGTTTATAATGCTATTTTATCTGTATAACATACGTAAAGCTCTAGCAGGATAAGGTAAGGTTGGCGGCCCCAAAACAAAAGTATTTAAACTAGGGATGCATCCGATACCGATATAACGGCGATATTCATTTGTCGATACATCGATACATTTTGAATTTTGCATAGATAATTCGTATGTAAATGCACCGCTCTCATGCTCAATTCGTTCATGTAATCGCGGCAAAATTTATTTACGCTTTGGAAATCTTCCGTATTATTCTGCTAGTTGCTTTTTCTGCCTGTTGTCGGTAAGTAATAAATAATTAATTTCTAGTATAAAAATTTTACACATTTTTAAATCTTCATTGTCCACATCGATATCGTAAATACCTTTACATAAATATCGGCATCATGTCGGCAGAAGTGACTCATGTTTAGTGTACATTATACATTTTTTCTGTGATTGTACCTCTATTAGTAAATTATTTTTAATTTTTTTAACAGGAAATATAACAGTAAAATTCTACAAGAAATTTAAACGGGTAATATTTATTTTAATAAATAATTTTTGTTTAATAATACTTACATAAACAGAATGAATTTATGTCAAAAGCAGTTTTACATCTCACCGATGTTATGACAAGTTGTTTTAAATGTATCGTTCTTGAGGTGCTGATTTTACCTTATCCTGCTACACCATTTATTTTTGGTCTGGTAGTACATGTTAAATGGCGTAAAATAATGTAATGACAGTGCGTCCATTTACCAAGCAGCCCTTGAGTTAGTACAGACATTTTGTATCATTACTTATCCCTTTGTTAGTATACCATTTTGAATATAAGCCCAACAATACTCACTTTTACTTTTGCAATATTTGAACATGAATTGTATACATTATAAAATGAATAATGAAATATAGACGATTTATTCTTTTTTCTTCTTTACATATATTGCAAGATTCATTTATTGTTGAAATTTTCGGTGCTTTTTTCATAATAATTAATGATTCTAAGGATACAACAAGCGCAGAGAACGAAAATATCAAAATATGCACCTACCTACATTATGCTTGAATAAAAATATTATAGTTTAAAAAAATCATCTCTTAACTTAAACATAATACTAATGACTTGAAGCACTGTGACGTCAGTAAACAATTACATACATTTTAGTAATACACACATATATATATATGTGTGTGTATTACTAAAATGTATGTACTAAATATAATGTAATGCAAGTAGTGATTTTTATAAGAATGTTTTATATATACTGCCCCTAAAATTGACAGCTTAAATTCTAGAAATATATCTATTAAAAGATTATCTTTCAACAAATTACTATCATAACTGGGGTTTTCATGGCTGTCTAAATACCAACCCCTTATACAGGAATGTCATAATATTAATGAATACTAGTACTAATAATGCAATTTACTAGCGAAAAGGCCTAAATTTCTAAAATTATTATATGTACGCACTTTTAAAGTACGCATAGTCTTTATTAAATATAAGCTTTAAGATATAGAATATAAAATAGTGTAATACTCTATGTGACTTCAATGACTACACATTATTGTTTGGAGTTTCTCCAACAAGATGTCTTTTCCTTAGGCTTAAGTATTAAATTAAAGCTCCGTGGATTATTTTTAATGTCTTTATATTGCGTCCGGTTCAGTTCCCCCTACATTAGTATAAATAAGTAAAATGTTATTTGTAAATAACAAAAATGTGATGTGTGATATCCTTACACAAATCATATGCAAGTTAAAGCATTGAAATGACATTGTAAACCTTAAAATTAACCTATTTTGCGAAAGAAAAAATGTTATTCATAAGAACCATATAATATGAATAAAGTCAAATAAATGCTATACTACCTTAATTCATTTTGACTAAAATTTAATCAATATTGCCTTACCTTTGGTGATGTATTTTTTTGGTGCAAATCAACATTGGAATGTAATGTAAACATTTCACATTTTTATATAAATTAATTAACGATAGAATTAAAAAAAAAAAGAAATTTGAGTGTAAAAAGTCAAAAAATACTTGACCATTTTTAGCTCGAGTCATAATTGCAACATAACATAATAAACTAACTATAAGTTGTACAACGCGATTTTGAATCAACACGTTTCGTAAACATTTTAGACGCTACATTTGTTTTTATCACAAAAATGAATCGCGGCGGACTATCTTAAGATATGGTAGTGTAATATTTACTTGACTTTTTATTACCTGGCGAGCTAGTGGCCACAGATTGTTCAACTTTTTTACGCTCAAATTTGAGTGGTTGCTTGAGGTTGACGTTGTTAGACTCAGCTATCGCAGCCAGCCGCTCCAGCACGTTACTTATTGACAAACGCACTTCGGGATTCACAGTAAGGCAACCATCTGGGGACAAACATCAGTTATGATATCTTTTTACCATATATATATATATATATATATATATATATATATATATGTATATATATATATGTATATATATATATATATATATATATATATATATATATATATATATATATATATATGTATATATATATATATATATATATATATATATATATGTATATATATATATATATGTATATATATATATATATATATATATATATAATATTAGGAATTGAAAAAATAATTATGTATCATGTATGTAAAATGAAGCAAAATAGTAACTGTTTTGCTAGGACAGTCATAAGTGTTTGGGATTTGTCTCATAGCTAGTCAGGTGTACAACCAATGTAACTTCTCTTAATATTTACTGTTATGGGTTATCAATGGTAATGGGCGCTTTCGTCTTCTATTTCTTTCTGTTAACATTAAACCCTGTGTTTTTGTTGACATTTGTGAGTGTGTAATGTTTGGATGGTTTTGCGATGCAGTCTTAGTATTTTTGCATTAATAATCTACTCTACAGTGGGCATTAGGAGGCTTCAGTGGAAACATTGGTTATTGTTGTTAACCAAGATAAATATCAAAATCTTTTCTTCACATAAATTCCTTTACACAATAACTGCTAAAAATTGATAAGAAATAAAATACAATAATACTCACTTATAATTTCATGAAAACATTTATACCGTTGATCATTAGGGTTCAAGTTATAATTGCCATTCAAGATGGCTAACTTAGCAGAATCCTCAAATGGATGTTGCATATAACACAATGTATACAATATACAGCCAAGTGCCCAAATGTCTACGGCATGGTCTATTTTACGATTATCCCAAGTGTCCAGCATCTCAGGTGCTCTGTACATTGGTGTTGTGAATTGAGCCAACTGAAATTACAATGACAAAATTATAATAATTAAAATTATCATTAAGATTATTACTTGTTAACAATATGTTATGGGGTTATTGTCACATAATAATTAATCCAGAACTGCTACCCAACATACATTGGACAATGATTTGAAAGCCACTAACTCATGCATGTTTCACAATAAACTATGTCTTACATCAGTGGTACTCGACCTTTTTATTATATAGTTAGATAATTTTATCATGGAGGGCTGATTCTTAATATTTTATTGTTTTGATTTATACACCTTTCCACTTAGTCTATAACGCCACTGTCACTCATCTCATGTTAATCTCTCGTCCTTGGAAAGTCGCACAATCCCGAGAGAAATATTCAACAGACAACAAATTAAATAATGTAATGTCTTGTGCGGCCAGGTTTTTTTTTTTTTGCCACAGCCCGGAAGCTGGGAACAACTGTTTTACAGAATAGACAACTTCGCAATTTTCGTATAATGCAACTTGTATTTAAGATACATACACAGCAAACTCATCAACTAATTCATAACATGATCAAGCTCATATTTTTTTTAAATTTACATAAATACGAGCTTTGTTTTTTTCTAAGTCTTCCAAGTTTGGGTATCATTTAGTGGATTTCCATCAAAAGTGCAAATAGTAACTGATTAAACATTTACTTTACCACACAAACTCATAGGCTTATATTTAACCTTCAAGAAATATCTGCTGTATTTGAAAAATATAATTTTGAATAAATTAAGCCAACATATCTGCAATGCAGTGCCAGTCAACATCCCCTCAGAATATCAAAAAATCCCTTTATGGACTACTGAATGAATACTTTCATTGTGAACATACTATTTTATTATTTTTAAATTTATTATTTCAACCTTCGATTATTCAATCATGATGCAGTACTTCAATAGTGATGCAGCAACTGTCTTCGAGGTCGCGGATTCGATTTCTGCATCTGGATAAATAAATAGCTTATAGGCAATTATCCAATGTCTGGGTGTCTCGCCACTTCGCGTTGGACATGCATAGTTGTTTAATGTCCATTTCTCAGAAATGGAAAGGTCAAGGAATGGACATATGTGTTGGACATATATGGGTTGTAGAAAAAAAAATATTTGCACTTATTACATAACTCTAAAATTAGCATATACTACATACTCACATTTTCTTCTAACATATTTCTTTGATTTGCACTCCAAGAGGGATTAGGAGAATAAACATCAGTTGTGGCAGAACCAAAATCACAGAGCTTCATTGTACCTAAAAAAAATACTTCATCAATATTACAAGACTGGCTAGGCTAATATTACTAAGACTCGACAAGGACTTATTTTTATTTAAAAACCGATTCTAATAAACCTTAATTCAACACTCAGTTCAGTTTTTAAATAATTTATATAAATAAATGGAAAAGTTTTATACAATTTGAATTTGAATTGGATATCCAGGCACTATTTTTCAGTACTACTTTAATAATGAGGATCAAATTCAAGAGTAAAAATTATCAAATTAACTTTAAAATATTGTAAGTAGCAGTAGTTACCTTCATTTGATATTAAAAAATTTTCTAATTTGAGATCACGGTGTGCTATTGGAGGCACTTGATTATGCATGTGTTGAACAGCCTTACACATCTGATAGAATACTCTTAAAATTGTTTGCAGAGGGAAGGCTTGCCCTTTATTTTGGAGAGCTTCCATCAAACTGCCTCCACTACATAGATCAGTTAACAACAAATACTCTCCCATACCATGGGATGTTTTTGATTTATCAATAAAAGAAGCAGCAATATACTTGATTATGTTAGAATGACCGGACAGCTTTTTTAATATACTTATCTCTTGAATTATATTCTTATTTGCTTGCTCATCGGCTGCCATTAATCTTTTTAAAGCATATTCTGTGCCTGTGGAAACATCTTGAGCAACAAACACAAAAGCAAAACCACCTGTAATAAAAGGTTGAATATAAAATTCTGTGTTATTAGATTTCATATAGAGATTGCAATGATTTGAAGGGCCAACACCATCCTCTTCTGTTAGTTCCTTCTTCCCATTATATATGTCCTTACCTTAATGAAACCCCCAAGTTGAAATAATACAAACAAAATTTAATAGTTATGTGAGTCTGTTACTTATAATTTGCAAATATATAATATTCTTTTACAAATACACTTGACATATTTAAATGAATTAAAAAAATGATGCAATTAGCCCAAAACTATAAGAGCTTTCTTTTTTTGTTTATAGATATTTTAGTATATATTTGATTTTACATATTTTTTAACACTCCCACTGTTGGGTGTGGACTTCCCCATTTCTGTGAAATTAACATTTACCTACCAAGTATGTCCAAGGCAAATTGATGGGGCATCCAAACTCCCATACATATATTTATTCTCATACATATATTTTTATATTATACTATTTCTATGAGTGTAATAAGGAATAATTAAAAAAAATGGAAACTGATATGTAACAGTACAGATGATCAATCTAAATTGCAGTTGTTTATAATAAAACTCAAGGTCTATAAACTGGTTACTGGTTCAATAGTAATTAAAAACAAATAAATGAATAAAGACAGCAGTTAAACACAATTGGACTATTTTGAAACATACATAGTGAAATTTGCTATGTAATTCCTGGCACAAAATAAGGCCACACCATATAGTGTATTCTCTATATAGTATATTCTTAGTAAAGTTATATAATGTAATAAAAAGATCAATGTGTCTATTATATGAAGACTCAAGTTATATAAGTATGTTTTTTAATCAAATTTTATGTATTTGGAGACTAAGTAATAATGAAATGAAGGGATAAATAAATAATATGTCACTACAAACATAAACAGTTCTCCTTTGACATTCACCCCCTTAATGGGTGTCACCATTATCTCTAAGCTTGAAGAGTGGATTGGTTTTTATTCTAAGGTAGATACTGCTCCCCATCTAGTAATATTTCTTTCAGCAGTCACCTTGTCCGCATCATCCATAGAATGGTGGGACCCTATTATAAACCAGGAACCAGATAACTTATTTTATCATAGTTAAATAAATGGTAGTAATGGAAAGGTAAAAATTAATTGTGTGCTCAATTAAGGACTGATTGTATCTGGAACACAAAGAATATATTGTATTGATGAACATCGTTTTTATTCTTAATAATTTAGATAATTGACAAGGTTGATTTATCGAAACCTTTGAAGTCAATTGTTTGAAAATTATCATTGTATATTTATTTAGTTCTTCAGATTTTTTATCTAAGTAAAGCTAGGGTAACATACAAATATACTCAGATAGACAGACATAATAAATAAATAAATAAGAATAAGCCTTGGTTTTATAATATAAAAGTTGTTTTTGCATTATTTCTAAGATTTTGAGCAATTGTAAAACTTTATGACCTTGTGATTCATATTGATTTTTTTTTATTATAGTAATGATTTAACATGTCTGTATCTGATATAAAACATAGGTCTATATCTCAAAAACTGTAACATACTTTAAAATACTAAATTTTGCTTTTAGTACATATTTTTTCGTTTGTTGTCATTGATATAATTTAAATGTACTCTTTTTTTTATGAAATTGTAAAATATATTCAGTACAAAGTCACTACGCCCCCTATCTACTACTACGTGGAAAATAACACGAACCAAATCTGTGTCGCCTTCAAATGGGTAAGTCATTTTAAATGACTGGGAATTGGCAAAAATATTTAATTAAATTACCTTCTGCGATTACTTTTTTAACCCTGAGTTTCATATTGCCGATCTCAACAAATTGACCAACAAAATCATTATCACTGCCTCCGTTGGCACCTCCTGAACTGAAGTACCCCATGGCTGATTTAAATACGCTCATTTTGATGTATCACTATTATAATTCACTTATTCAACACAATTTACATAGTACTATTTAGTATTAAACCTCTGTAACTTCAAATCATTTTATAAAATGTAGAAAGCGAGGCGAGACAAGAAGAAAAAGAACTGGCAGATGGCAGATCACAGCACAGATAATACATTACTGTACTATTATTACAGAGGCAAAGAAGCGTGCTATTTAATAATTACACAGGTTTAGTTCTGCTATTGAAGATATCTATCTGATATCTGATACCAATTAATAAAGTGATTGATTTTAATTAAAGTGATTGATATTATCATTTTAATGTGCTTTACTTATTTAATAACGATGAACATTATTTTTATTAGGTTACATATTGGTTGAAGTTATCACTACACATTATACTTGGAACTGTATCTTAAATACTATAATACCATACGTGTAACTTCTTATTTTATTATTTGTTTCTGCTTTATGTTTATGTACTGATTTCCCTACTACTACATACTTTACGTGAATCACACCGTAACGTTAACGACTTACGTTTCTGCTAGCATTCGATTGCTCGCAACGCTTCCGTTGACGCTGCATGTCGTGAAACCCATAATCAGTCGTTGACAAAATAGATCGTTGTCTCTTCACGCGTTAACGTTAACGTTAAGGTATACTTATTACTCCGTTGGCTCAATGACCCAAAGTGGATCTTGGCCTCCGAAACGAGAGTCCTCTATCTTTCTCTGACCTGCGATAATTCTTTCCAATTATGGCTTGAAGTTTGACAGGTCAGTATCCACCTGATTTCTCCAGTGATAACTGGATCGACCAACTAGCCTTCGACACAAATACGCCCTCTTCACATTCCGATTATCGCCCATTCGCTTAAGATGACTGAGCCAACGGAGTCAAAGCGCCTTAATCTCGCCCATAATGTTTGACTGGTCCACAAGGTCTTCTATCTTGGTGTTTTTTTGATTTCCCGTGACCTATCTTCTCTTCTAACAAAAATTTTACACTCGGCTAAGATGAATAGTTTATCTTCTTATTTAAGCGTTAATGTCCAAGCTTCAGTTCCATACATCAAAATGGAATGTATCACCGTCTTGTATATTTTATATACAATAACGTTAATGTATAGTGAAAGATAATTAACGCTCTAATAGTGTAAGTGAAATAACGTCCATTCCAGTATGGCTACTAAATATAGTACATCTGTGCATCTTCTAGAGATTATGCGTTTTGTTTAATATTTATTTGGTTTACCTACTTTATGTTATGTATGTAGATTACAGTCTTGAATTGCATTTATTTGGTAAGTAAGTAGTCAATTCAGGGCAATTCACTTGAATTTGAGTAATACAAATCTACGGGCCGAGTGTGATGATAGTCTATCTTGTTGACGGTATCTTCGATACGAGTTGAAATTGCCTTCTGATGTTAAATATTGCAAACAGTAATGGGCTTTGATATTAAAAGATTTCAAGGTGACGTCGACGAAGAACTCATTTGTCCTATTTGTTCAGGAGTTTTGGAAGATCCTTTGCAGGTGTGAATCAAAGTCAAGTTAATTTAACTTTTGTTTCGTCGATGAAGATAGTAAATATGTAATTTTTTTAGGCGCCTGCTTGTGAGCATGCATTTTGTCGTGCGTGTATAACCGAATGGATAAGTCGGCAGCCCACCTGCCCTGTGGATAGACAAGCGGTTACCTCAAGCCAGCTTAGACCAGTTCCGAGAATACTACGAAATTTACTTTCCAGGTAACTCTTTCGCAATCCACTTATGTGATCACCTACTTATAACAGAGCCTTATTAGGTTATTGTGATTGATTATGTTGTTCTTATTAGTTTAACAAAATTAGTGAATAATATTTAAACAATTTTCAGTATTTATTTAGTAAAAAAATAATTATTGTAAACTAAACAAATTTCTGACCTTTACTAATCTGTGATTATTTTGGCCTGACCTTAAAATTTACGGAGATTATATTAGAAATTGAGAGACATTGATTATAGTACTGCAATCAGTCAATAATTAGTTCCCAGTTTGTGTATTGTTGTTTACTTCTCTCAATTGGAAGACAGGTTAATATTTCATTTCATGTACACAATCTCGCCGATATCACAAGTCAAAATAAACTATTAGTTAAAATAAGCACATAGTTACACTTTTTGCTTTATAGCTTTATTGACCTTATAACTGTTTTCTTAAGTGTTTCCATTATGGTTTTTTCTTAAATATCTATCCCTATTTGTAATTGAACCAGATTATATGTGAAATCAATAATGTGGCGGGATCTTTTTACTTATATTACCAAATAATATTACAAATTTTGATGGAAATAAATATTTTTAAATATTTCAGATTGTGTACAAGCTGTGATAATGCACCACATGGCTGTAATGCTGTGTTAAAACTGGACTCATTAGCGTCACACCTTATAGAATGTTTGTATTATTTTTATACTGTTTTTCTTATAATTTGTTTAACATGTATAATTAGAAAAAAGAAATCTTTTGATGTATTGTATAGAAATAAAAATAGGTAAAATCACTTTTGTTAACACAATACAGATAACATAAGAATCTGAAATAAAGTCATTATATAGATGTTTTTAATTTAGTGTGTTAAAACTCTAGCTTTTAGTTTGTTGTTTTTCACCAATGTATGAAACTCGTAAAACCAATCAAATGAACTCAAACTGTCCTCATAGATCCTCACTAACCACTTAAAATTATCACAAAGTTGTATTATCATGAGATCACATTGTGTGCAAAGTTTAAAAATAAAATCATCTTTAGATTTGAAACAAACAGATATACTGGGCCCAGCTAAATAAAACCATTTAAAAAAAGGAAGTGTAATGTGAAAAAATTATAAGTTTTAAACTCGCTAGTTTATGAAACTAGTGAAGATAAAGAAAAAAGGGATTAGAATTTTTATTATTATTAAAGCTAAGAATTATATGGTTAACATTTTAATAAACATTAACATATGTTATAATATACAGTAACATATAACATGTTTTATAATAAACATTAACATTTTAAATTAAGTAATAATTTTAAATACAAATTAGTATGAACATTGTTAATTATGGATTTATCTTATATACAAATCATAGTTACTATTGATATAAAATTAATTCACACTGTAGTTAGAAATATTTTTTATGCAACGGAGTTAAACAAGCAATTTTGGTTACCTGGTTATGAGTAAATATCACTTTCCATACCAAGATGATTGTCGACTTGTAAAGGAATGATAGTAAGGAGACAAAAGGTCACTAGTAAAACATTGCTAGTACTTAGATATCATATTTCTAGAACTTTTCCATAGTGGTACTTTATGGGATTAACCAACTTTTATATTGTTCATGATATTACGATATTATTTACACTTTCAGGTGAGTTTAATCCAAAAAGACTTATGCCATGCGAATCAGGGTGTGGTCTTGTGATACCTAAAGATGAACTTGCTGAGCACAATTGCGTGCGTGAACTGCGTGCTCTTATTGCAACACAGCAGGGCAAGCTGACTGAGTACCAACAGGAGCTAACAGAACAAAGACTTATAATAAATGAACACAAAAGGGAACTAGCATTACTTAAGGTACATATTTTTATTAAAATTATAGATTTAATGTAATACCTGAACAAAGTAATATGTGATTCTATTAATCATAATTATGATAATTATTCTGTTTTCATTAAATGATAATTTTTATCATCATCATTTGAGCACACGCATCCACTATACATGGGTGTATGTATAGTGGATGCGTGTGCACCTCATCACGATGGTATACAAAAAAACTTAATTTATGTTTGTGTATGCCGTATGATAATGTTAAAAATATTATATAATATATAATAAATAAAATAAAAAACTTAATATTAGTCACTTGAAGGCAGAGTCACAATTGCAGACTGACTTCTCATGTAGACCCTGTTGTGTGTTTATTGGTATTTGCTCTGATAATCATCTCCTATCACATCGTCTAGGATGTTAGGGCTTAAGGGCGCTGGTAAAGCATGTCTAAAAACGCAATGCAGGAGATGAATATACATATTATTATATATTAAAGAACGCCAAATGAGTGACTCTTCCAGGGTGCTTGAATGGTTGAGGCTGTTCCTGGAGATGGAGGACTATTCTATGCTGAGGATCATCCAGAAATTTATACATATCCATATATATTATTTTTTAGGAATTTATGCGGGCAATGCGCGTATCTAATCCAGCTATGCGTGCACTGGCCGATCAAATGGAACGTGAGGAAGTGGTTCGTTGGGCCAACTCACTTTCTCGGGCACGAGTCACACGGTGGGGTGGTATGATTTCGACCCCTGATGACGTCCTGCAGGTGGTAATATGCTTCATTTTAACAGAATTAAATTGCTATTTGAGATTTTATTTAATATATATATTTCTTTTTAATTTATTCAGTTATATAAATCATAACAAGTATGACCCTTGCAGCAATTACGGTATGTAATCGTCTTGGCATGCTTTCCACCAGGCTTTTGTTGGTGTCCTGTGGAATGCGTTCCCGTTCAGCCGAAATCACATGTTTAAGTTGAGGTGGTTGGACAGATCGTACCCGTTTAGGTTCGTGCCAAGGTTTAACGTCAGGGCTCCGTCAGGGCGCGATAGTCCAAACGACGAATACCGACCTCTTGCATCTACGTCGGCAGAATGGTGGGCCTGATCATTACAATACATGTAAATAGCATCTTTACCAATTACAGTCAGTGTGGGTTGTACATGTTGACAAAGGATTTCCGTTATGTACCTTTGTGCATTTAGTGAGCCATTTTCAATTAATACTATCTCTGTACGATAGCTGGAAGTTACGCCCGCTCAAAACATAACAGATCCTCCCACAAAAGGGGTGATTTCTTTAAACACACGTTAGCATAACGTTCCCCTGGTTTTCGTAACACTCGCCGACGTCGGTCCTGAACATGCATACAAATTGGAGCCTCATCGGAGAAGAGTACACTTCTCTAGTTACCTAGTGTCCAAGATAGGCAATTTCTAGTGAACCTCAATCGAGCAATCCGGTACTCGCGGAGTAACTTGGGGGCCCATGCTAGTCACCGACTGCGTATATCACCCGCTAAAAGTCTCCTCACAGTCCATAGGCTAACTTTTGCTCTTCATACCTCTTCAAGGTTTATTTTGAGGTATATGTAAATACATTTGCGTTTCATCAGTGCCTGAGTCATTAAAAAGCTGTTGTCTTGTGATTGTGTGCAAGGTTTTCTCCCAGAAACTTGCCTACTCTGAATGGAGCCTGTCTCTTGTTATCGAGTTCAGGTCCTTTAAACGATTGAACGACTCATGTTTAACTGCTGTGAGACGTAACATTGGTTACAACCTTCTTCCAGCAGCGCTATGATTTGACTAGCTCTTGTTGCTTTTTCTGGCATTACAATAGACACAATAATATCTGTTTTAAGACACGTCAGTTTAATAACAATCTGTTAATGTGTGTTTTGGTTAGGGCCAATGTTTGACATCCGTAGGTATAGATAGGTGAAATGAAGGTGTTGAATAATTTTCTCTTTATTAGTTCTATTTACTAAGTGGTAAAATTATTAAGAAGTACGGTTAATTACGACATTTTTTGTTTACAGATGATGATCAAGAGAAGCTTATCAGAATCTGGTTGTCCCCCTCACATTATTGACGACCTCATGGAAAATTGTCACGAAAGAAGATGGCCTCCTGGCCTCTCCTCACTGGAAACTAGGCAAAACAATAGAAGGTATTGTTTACATGCTTGTGAACATGTGACCTGTTATCACTATTGATGTATTTACATTTTCAATTATGGATTTGATTTGGATGTTATGTGCTGTATTTGCTAAATATTTTGGAATATTCTTTGTATAATCATTTAAAAGAAATCCAAATAGATTAAAAAACTGAGCATGCTTTACAGAAACACATACACGCGCACATCTACAACGCTTCTTTTTATTGCAAGTTTACACATACTATATGCCAAGAGACTTTTTCCCTGACCTAATATTACTTTTTAATTTTTTGTTTAGTACAAGCTGCACCACCTCCAAACCAATTTTCGCCCGCAGGGTACTATTAGAGAATGCCCAATGACATTAAGTCAGCCTGTTGTGCATTTTGCGCAAAAAAAAATTAAGATTATTAATGGAGTCAGGCGTTACTTTGCGGAAATCCATCACTATATGGACAGTCAAAAGTTTCACTTAGCTAAGATCCGCGACAAGCAAAACAATAACAGAAAATTAATAATGTGTGTTTTAATAAGTAAATAAATAATACCACTTTTATTTGCAGGTTATATGAAAAATATGTATGCAAAAGAGTACCAGGCAAGCAGGCAGTTTTAGTCCTCCAATGTGATAATACACATGTTGATGAACATATGATGGTAGAACCTGGCCTTGTGATGATATTTGCTCATGGGATTGAATAATAACATCTAATAAAACAATATTGGAAGTATATTTGTGATAAATGTTTGTGTGAACGGTGTTAGTGTGACTAGGTTAAAAACAAAATAGCTGGTTACCCTATGGTTTTGCATTTAACAAGTGTTAATTGTGTTGATATATTGTTTTATATGGATAGGTTATTAAATTTTTTGTAAATCAAATTTAGGGATGTGTATTTCAACAAATCTACACCGAGGGTTAGCAATGAATGCGTTTTGTTTACTCAAAAAAATATGCTGTGTTACGATTTAACTAAATTTGGTACAAAGTATTTGAGCTTGCCTTATACAATTATTTTAAATGATTGGATGGAAAACTAATATAAGTTTCATCATATTTACTAATGTTCTATAGTTATTAACCTAAAATAAATAAAATTAGTATAGCGCGACAGCGCTCGTCGGTACTCTAACGTGGCGCGCACGTTTTGCGGCGGCTATAGCGCTCGCGAAATCAGTTGCTGTTTAGCGCGCTACCGCGCGTATCCCCCTACCGTAGTTTGCACGTAACGCTAATTTTGAGTGATGGTAAGAATAGTGATGATAACAATTATTTTACTGAAACGATGATGTTTGAAACAGGCATCACAAGGAGGACAAGGGTAAATAATATCAAAACAGGATTTCTTTGGCATTTTTAAGTATATATCAGTAAAAAAATAATGGTACTAAAAGAGTGAAAAACAGAATTTTGAAAAATTAAATATTAAAAAATAGTTGGAATCTGAATAATGTGTCATAATTCAAAAGGCTTATCAATTTTTTTCTCTGAATATTATTCTTATATACAAGCCATATACCTATTTGAAAATGTAAAATACACATCTAAATCACGCATCACTGCCAGTATGAAATGGAAATAAATGTTGCATATCCATTGATCTAATCAAATGTAAATCATTGTTACAAGCGCATAATAGCAAATTATTGGATTATTGGACACTTGCTTGTTCTAGGTGCATCAACTAGCCGAATCTTGTTCTGTGAACCTAGTTGCTGCCAGTAATCCTACACTGTTTGTCTCGCAATGAACCCTATAATATTGTATCCCATGCATTTGGCTTTAAAAAGAAATCTCAGGCGCAATATGAGGGCAATCCCGTTGTTTCGACTAATGTATCTAAACTAAACATTTTAATTTGCTTGATATGCAATATGGCATATCAAGCAAATTAAATGTTGTTTACCAACAGAAGTTCTAGGAAAAATATTTTTACAGTCCTTTGAACGACTTGGAGTTATGTACAGTCAGATAAACAAGTTGCCTTAAGGGCTTAATGAATGTGGATCCAAAAGAAAAGAAAAAATGTTATGAATAGTCTGTTCAATGGTATATTACTTTTTATCCTACTTTGGTTGCCTACACAATATATGGAGCAATTATATGTAAAATTATATATAGTAGACTAAATTGTATGTACATCATTTCAACCAATGTGATATTCACAAAAGAATAACATTTTTTTATTCCTGTATGAAGTGTGAATTGTCAGGATGTTTGACACATTTTTAGCTCAATTTGGAAATTGGAATAATAAAATTTTATAATATATCTGATTTTCCTTTTATACACGTGTTAATCGCAGATAAATCCTGCGGTCGCCGGCGATTCGGACGCTCTCCGATAGTTTCGGTCAAATGGAAGGAGCTTAGTGGATTCGTTATTTTTACTACACGCTATTGCCTCCACTGCTATTTGAAGAAAAGCAACAAATAAAGGCTACCCTTCTTCTTAGCCGAGAATCATGATATAAATATACAAAATAATACCTAGCGCCGCCCAAGCAAACAATGCATTATTTTGCACATTTGCAATTGCACAGATTTATTTTTTTGTCATTGACTATGGAAGTTAGATTTTACGTCTAGATTCTTTTAAATAGTCGAATCGTTAGTAAGTGGATTAACTAAGCACTTCGATTCTATACTAGAACTCAAATAAAAAACAAAATCGTGTGAGCAGGAGAACTACCTACCCACAGTTAAAGTCAGTAATTGAGGCAAATGTCGAAAATTATCTTAATTTTTTTTAGCTTGGAATTACCGTGCATGTACCAATTCGTAACGCGACAATAAAAATTACGTATTTATACCCAGACGGTGTGTCAAACTCGCATTCGGTATGAGACTACTTAGAATCAAATTCATGAACTCTTGTTTGTAACTAACCTAGACGGATTTCAGAGGAGGTAACATCAATATTTCCACAAATTTGTTCTTTATCAGCGGCTAGGATCCAACAATTGGAGGTAGCAACGGTGTATATTTGTGGTGTCATCGCGATAAACAACTTCAACGTTAACATGACACGACTACTTACGCAAGGACACAGTTAAGTATCCAGCTTAAATGGTATAATGGATATTGAAGTTCTATATAATAATACGTCAAGATTTTGTAATCCTTTTTAAGCACGTCGCTCGCAAGAAAGAGAGATTTGACTATAGGCAAAAAGACAAAAATGTCATAAAATACGGCCAAATTTCGACCACAAAATAACCTATACATTGAAAATAACGAGCATATCATTGTTGTTTTCTTGACGACGAAGTATTTGCGCTCGAGATTAACCAGTAAGCATCCTATACTAAAATTTGTCAAGCCCCAGTCTCCACTCCACTACGAGCCGCAAGAGAGGATGGAGGTCAGCCCCAGCAGAGCCCCGCATGCTAAGGTAAGGCACTATAGTACTCAGGGGTGCCCAATCTCTGGACGGTCAGCACGGTTGCGACTAAGCTTGCCCACTAGCTACGCATCCAAAGGCACGGCAGGCCGTGGATTATCGCAAAAGAAGGAAAAAGGATAGAGAAGAAAGGGAAAGGAAAGATGGATGATAGGGATATGATACTACTGCAACGAAAGATAAGAAGTGATACAGTACGGATATTGAATACAACTTTAGTTTTATCCTAATTCATGCCCAAACCAATACGTCCAGATGATTTATCTAGGTTGCTCAGCACTTCTCGTAGTCCTTGCAGCGATTCTGTCAAGATCACGATATTATTGGCAAAACATAGGCGTGAAATGTACTCACTGTTTACATATACGCATATCCTATGCATTAATAAATATATTTAGAGATATGACGTCACCCTGTCTCTCACTCCATGATGCAACATGATTTGTTTCGTTTGTACTTGGGTGGGCCTATAATGTTGTTTTAAAAATATTTCAGCACCACGCTATACCGATGATCTACCGCATCGCTGCATGACTTCCATAACAGCCCAAGTTTGCTTGGAGTCATAGTCTTTCTCATAGTCCATAAACACTAAGCAAAGGGATTGATTATACTCATTTGCCTGTTCAATAATCTGCGGCACTGTATAAATGTGTGAAAGGTGTATGAAAATAACTTAAAAATTGCGCCATTTTTAAGATTATTTATGTTTTATATCCAGTCTATCCGCTCGGATACTGGATAGTAAACTAATATTTAGCCAGACACTGGAATTAAATTTAAAATTTATATTAATACTGGAATTTAAAATTTAAAAATAAAATTTATTTAATTTAATGCACATACCAAAAAATATAAAAATTTTTTTCATTTTAAAACAACGTTTCTGCACGGTGACTTTCAAATTTACGGTATAGTAATAAAACGGTAAAAAAAATTGAAAATGCAAAAAACCTTTTCGATTGTCTTCATTGACAAGGTCAGCTTTATAAAAGTCTCACTGCATACGCTGCTGCAAAATGCTAAAAATGAATTCTGATAAGCTTTGTCACGTTCGGTTATAGTGTCCTATTCTGACTACCAAATGGGTCACGATTATAATCAATTCGAGTAAAATGTCAAACTCATATGCAGTCGCATTTTCTAGATCGTGGACTCACTGGTTACGATAACAATAGTTAATGCTCTCTAAAAAAAATATCCGTTTGAATATCTAATCCACTGCACTAAATATAGTTTTAATCACTGGCAGCCCCAATTGACATGTCAATAAATGTCAATAAGTTTTTGTCCGTCATTCTGTGTTTCTGTTGTGCATTCTACTTCCAATCTCATATTAGGTGTTGTTTTACTGTAGATTGCTTAATAAATGTTAAGATATGTCTGAAATGGAAGTATCTGAAAGTAGCAATGATTGTTCAAATGATCTATGTGAGTATTTATTTATATAATGGTTTTACTATGGATTAAAAAAATAAATAAGTTACCTATTGATTTCCACTCTCTTGTTATTTTTTCTTTCAGTGCTCCTGGACCGAGTTTTCTTGAGGCTCGGAAATGCTGATACAGATGAACAGCTGGAGAGTTGCCTCAACAGATTTCTACCGCCTGTTATTCTTAAATTATCTTCACCTCATGAACAGGTTTGGTTATAGTTCATTCAATTAACTTTTTTTGCATTGAATATAATGCATAGTAGTTTATCCTCATTTATGATGCTCAATATATGCTGGCGGTACAGCCCCAGCAGTTGGGGATTTTGGTTTGCTTTATATTAGAATATTTATTTTAAACAAAACATTATTTATAGATTTGTTTCAACAGGTTCGGACAAAGGTAATGGAGTTGTTGGTGCATGTAAATAAGCGTGTGAAATGTCGTGCAGATGTGCAACTGCCTGTACAGACATTGCTACAGCTGTATCGAGATCCTGCAGCTAATAGCTTCATCATTGTAAGTTTCAGTTTAACCTTTTATGAATTTTTTTATTATGAGAATAATTATAAAAACATAAGGATTAACAAATATGCCGAAATGTGGATACTGACGATCTGTCTCCTTCACAAGTTCAAAGTCACTCAGAGGGGTATGCTTGGAGTTTCTCTGGTGGATAGAAATCGAAACTAGGAAATTGGCCGGAGAGCCAGAGTCACTGACATAGGTCATCAAGTTAGGTGACTGAAGTGGCAATGGGCTGCACATATTTGTTGGAGAAAAAAATCAGTGAGGTGGTGTTCCTAGGGTGAGACCTATGTCCAGCATTGAGCTGATATTAATATTGAAGGACTAACAATTTTTTTGTCATTACTAGAAATATTAGTATGTTTAAGAAAATTTGAGCTTTATGGTAGGTGGAATAAACACACAAATTTAGATTGTAAAATTGATCCCTGCAAGTAGTCTATTGCCAAATCCTTTCTAGATAACGAATAACTTATCAACATATATATTTTTCAATCTACTAATTATAAATATGAATAAAATAGAGGGCTTTTCTTTAATGTCAAAATAGTATACAATCTTTCTCAAATGCACATACATGTTTGAACAATGCTGAAATATAAAACCACTTTTGTTCCTCTAAACATTTCCCTATACTAATATGAGTATGTTTTTAAATTATTTTCATGATTTCATGAAATGTTAGAGAATACTTTAGGGAATTAATTAGAATTCTTTTCATACTCGAACAATTGCCATGCACAAAATTGAGAATTCTAAAAAATTATCACAGGACATAGCTTACTGGAAATATAATTTATAGAATTAAATTTCAAAGGTCATTGGCTCATTAAGCTGAATATAGAATTATTACCTGTTAAACAGCTTTGGAGGGCTTAATATATTCGTATTTGATTTAATTTTTCTCAGTATTAAATATGTTAATAAGTACACTTTATGGTTTTACTAAACATATACTTCATGTATTTTTAATGTTTTTTTTAATGATTATTTTTAAAGGCCAATGATAAACAAAATTTTGTTTTAGAATTTCTCTATTATATACATAACAATGGGTTTTCCCCGTATGCCACATGATCAACAACTAAGCTTAGCTTCATCTCTACTAGAAGCTATTGAAAATAAGCCCCAGAGTCATCAAGATGGGTATGCTTTATATTATATTTTTATACAATAACTGTTATCATATTGTAAAGATACAGAACCGACAATGTATTGTAATAAAAAGATTTTTCACACATGTTTTTTTTCAACAATTTTTTTTAAAAATAGGTATCTATTTAAAAAAAAATGTTTGAAAAATTGGTTTTAAAAGTTTGAATTTATTTTTCTATTGTCTTTATATATTTCAATAAATTTTGTACTGATTTCAGAATCTTAATGCTTCTCATGCCTTTATTAGGTGAAATAAAAGAAACAGATCTGAATTTAAAGGAAAAACCTAAAGTTGCTTCACTGATATTGAAATTTGCCACAGATGTTCTTCTTCTACCATATAGGTAATACCATAAAGATTATTTGATTTTAAAGTGCCATAAGATGATAATTTTTTCTCTTTTCTTATTCTATATTCTAATTTTCTGTAGTTAGCCAATTATTTGCTCTTCATGGTTTAAAACTTTATAATTAGGTAGTAAGTATTCTAGGCCTAGTAAAAATAGAATAAGACTCTTTCTTATGGTAGAACTGTTTTTCTCAATTTGTTATTTATAATTGCAGAGCTCTTCCAAATCCAGGCGAGAGTGAATTTCAGGTTCCACCAGGAATGAGCATGAAGTCATACAAAAGAATTATTGAAAAAAATCAATTGAATCCCAACCAGTTGGAAGAGGTAAGAATTCGTTTTGCTTTTTTTCATGTTGTCAAATTTCTCTCCAATGAATTTCAACATTTCTCACAATTCATATAAATTTTTGTTTATTTAATTATAAAAAAAAAATTGTTCGCAGATGAAGTTATCTATAGTAAATTTTATAAGTAAAGATATTTTCAATATGAATGATGTTCTTTTGTCACTTATTGTGGCTGCTGCAGATTCGAGGTTCAGTGTCGCCAACCATGCTAATAGTCCTCTTATTAGAGTAAATAGGTAATATTAGTTATTAATATTATATTTTTGATGCTGTACTATACTAGAATTGGAAAAACATTTTCATTATGAAAAAAATATTACTATATATTATTAATAGATTAATTATAATAGAGATGGGCAGTAATGATTGATGCAGTCCTTCAAAAAAAATTCTGACGCCCATGAGATTCATTTCCTTGACTTTGATTTGTGGTATTTATGGACTGGCATTAATTTTTTTAAAGATAAATTTGCTAGTCAGCAATGTTTTAATATGACTAACATTTTTGATTACCATTCCAATTAAGGTGATAGACTTTGCGAAACAAATATATGGTTCATTTCAAAAGTCCAATGGAAGAATCGAACCTACAACCTTATATAGTAAGCACAGCCTTTATCAATTGGTTTATTGCTGCTTTTTATATAAGTTAAATATTTTGTTATGTTTAGTTCCGTAGATTGGTCGCAGCCGGTGGTCGTTGCTCCCCTATATTCTCTGTATTTGGGAACCTGGGGTGGTATGAAAGCTTCCCCTGACGATCGAAAGGTAATATAATTTTTTTTATACACCTCATGTATGTTCCATTGCTGAGCATAGGGTCTCCCCATTTCTAAAGAAAAGACTACTAATTCACCACGCTCATCAAAGGCGGATTGACGTGATACCCAGACTCCTCTAACGGCACAAATATATGTAAAAAATAACAACCTGTAGTGTTATTTAGATTCTCGATGCTCCAATAATCCGCCTTGGACAAGTATAGATGGTGAATATCCAAGAATGGGGAGATCTGTGCCCAGCGATTGAACATAATATGGGCTGTGAAAAAACCTAGACTCAATATAAATTATGTGGACAGTCAATAGTTTTACTTAGCTAAGATCGCAACAAGCAAACAATAACAGAAAATTAATAATGTGTGTTTTCCATCTGGATGAAGTGGATTTATTTGGAGCTTAAACCAAAAACTTACCCAAAAACGGCCAGCAACTCTCCACCCACCAACGACTATACACAATACCAAACACACACTACCATTTTTCCACCTTGTAAACGACACGCATTTCGCCCTAACACGAGGCATCTTCAGGTATAGTAGACAACTTTTCGGTTGTCTTCCGTTTTGTCTATTGCATAAAATAAATAATGATATTAATCCTAATTCGCCCACAGATACAATGTTTTTATAGTACTTGTAATTAATAGAACTTAATTTTTCAGGTTCCCGCTTGTACAAGACTACGTTTAAAGCTTATTCAGTATCTGAATAAAGCCACTGGACCGGCTATAATGTTTCCTCATTGCGTTCAAGTATGGAATTATATTCATTATTAAAATATTTACTTGCACTTTCTTTGAGTATTAGGGGAAAGGAATTAACGGCAATTGTTTCATGGGATAGAAAGGCAAAAGAGCAGTCTTGTCACTTGATGGAAAGCAATCAACGCCGCCCATAGACATCCACAGTACCATAGGCATTGCAAAACCGCTGCCGGTCTTTAAGGAAAGTGTGGGCTTGTTTTTTGAAGGTTCCGATGTCGTATCCGTTCGGAAACACCGCTGGAGGTAGCTGTTTCCGTAGTGGTGCGTGTAAATAACTTTATAGAAAAACGCACCGCGATCGCCAGTCATCCAGATGGTGGGGATGAAACTTTAAATGATTTTGTTAATCGTTGGCATATCCTTCTCTATCTCCTAGCAAGCCAATTCAATTCTTTGGTTATGACAATTAAAAAAAGTCTCTCTTATAAATTAACTTTTGTATTTCTTAGTTTTGTTTGATAAGTGTACCTGTATGTTAAAGATTTGCCACAACTTCAATCTGTTGGAAGAACGGGAGGACTTTTGTGCGATATGCTATAGTATATATGTATGTATAAAAGAAAATGATGAAAACTCTTTGTGTACGATATTATTTCTTTTATCGCCGGGTATCCCATCAATCTTAACTCTCTTACTTTATTTTTCTATGGAAGAGTTACCTTTTCCATAGCAAAAAAATTTGAAGCAAGCCAGTCATCCGATGGTAAGCAATAACTGTCGTCAATGGATATCTGCAATACGAAGGCAACTGCAGAAGCTTTTTCTACCTGAGAGTTAAAACGGATTTAATGAAGGGGGAAGAAAGAACCAGGGGAAGGAGAAGCAGAAACTTAAAGATGGGAAAAGAAGTTTTACCTCTGGATACCCTCGAACTTACGAACCTTACGAAATGTGTACCGTATAAACAAATATTAACATTGTATTTCATGCATAGAATAGCACAAAAATATAAAAAACTTTCTTCTTTTCAGGTAGTCTTTTCATCGTTATTCGATCCTAATACAAATTCTCGATTGCGCAATATGGCGCTGGTATTTTTGTTAAATGTCATCAATCAGTAAGTATTAACTCTTTACAGGCGTTTTGTTTTTATTGTTGGTAATACCAGGATGAATTTACGAATGAATTATAAAAATAGTATATTTTCCACTCATTTCATTAAACTGTCAAGGCAAATATTGTTTATTACAGAGGCGATGAAATCCAATTGAAGAAAGTTGCTACAGTGTTCCTTCAAGGCCTGCTGAAGCTTATTAGATCTGACGAACATCTCGAGCATCAGCCCAAAGCTTACATGTGCTTAGGTGCGTACTTATTTTTTAAAAATAGAGGAATATTAGCTTATGGGTTATTTGTTTATAAATAAACACAACACCATACATCACACCAACGATACCAACACCAGTGACACTGTTGCCTTGCTTGTCTTTGAGAAAGGTTAAACAACAGTGGAGGGGAGGAAATAGTGGAAGGAATAGGACGAGGAGTGGGTGCCTCTGGGTGTCATCACTCACTGAAAGAAATGTAATTATAAATTATGACAGCAGTTTTAATCAGATTACTTTAGTCTGACAAATCTTTTCAAGTAAATCGTGAATTTTTTAAGAATTATTTATGTATTTTACCTCCCAAAAATTTGTAGTTTCTGTGGTAAAATAGATATGGTGATGATTGTTCATTCCAAATGATTCTTTATCTCGAATCATATCGTTTTTCTTCCATCCGAGGAAGTGGAGAGGAAGAGGGTTCACATTGTTTTTTGTATTTATATAACATTAAATGATAAAGTAGCTTAGTTTTTGGCGCTTTAATTTTTAAGGATTAATTTTAAATCCTCAAATAGGTTTTTTATTTTAAACCCATAAATTTTAAAACCTTACATTTTTATTGTATTCAGTGCACTAATTTCGTATTGTTTACAGTTAGCTACATGCATAGTGAAGATTTTCAAATATAATAACGTTTATAATTTTTTTTCCAGGGCGGCTTGCTAAAAAATGTCCAGAAACAATAAACAATCAATTTACATTGCTCGAAGAACTTGTCAAAAAGATACCAGAAGCTGTTCCAGAAATGAAGACTGCTCTAAGAGATGCATTGCTCGAGATGGCTGTCGCTTACAAGATGCAACCTGAAGGTAGGCTTGATCTGTCTGATAAAAACACAATACAATCTCTTACAACTAAAGATTAAGAAAAAATGAAGATTCTAACTGTAGATATACTCTGATACATATTTAGGTCACGATGTCAAGAAATTTAATGATATTATATTAATTTTAACTCTTTTATTTAACGTTTTTTAGTATTTACGTTACTCTTTCTGCCAAAACTACACTGCTCATGGTAAGGTTAGATTTCATATGAAGCCACAAAAGCATAAGTAAGTCAGTGTCAGATATTAATATATTTTTTTTATGAAATTGATAGACAAAACAAAAGGGTCATCTGATATTAAAGTTAGACTCCATACAGGTAGAGTGGAGCCACAAAACCATGAGTAAGTCAAAAAAGTATTAATATTTGACATTAACTCACTCATGATTTTGTTGCTTCATACTATACTACCGTAATAAAGTCTAATTTTAATATCAGATCACCTTCTTGTTTTGCCTATCTATTACATAAAAAAAGTATTATTATTTGACATTAACTTATATATTATATAAAAAAATAATCAGTGTAATTTTATTTTTTTAATGAACATTTTAATTTTTTTTAGAAAAATCTGAAGCAATGGAGATATCTCCAATACATAGCGCAAGTACTTCGCGCGAGAACAGGATGGATCTAGATGAAGCCTCGGAAAGTAAGAAACCACGACCGAGTCCATTCGACGAGCCACAGGCGTTGGCATTGTTCGCTCTTTTAGACCAGTGAGTTAACTGATCTGTTTGCAAGTATAATGGATTGACGATAATAATAAACTAATGGTACTTGTGAAAGTAATTTTTGTGTCTAGTTTTTCAGAATTATCTTACTCACGGCTGAATTTATATTGACAGGAGTTTTACTCATATGTCTTTAGACCAACTAATCTTTTTAAGTAAACAATGAACTTTGTAAGAACCATTTATTTTACCTTCTAAAAATTTGTAATTTTTTTAGTCGTAGAATCACGCTCCAGACGAATACTTTGTCAAGAATGGAGTAAATATTTGTCTGTGGCATGAATGGGCCGATTCGCCCGGGGAAGTACCACACTCACAGAAAACCGGTGTCTGAGTGGTAGGTTAGCTACCGCGCTTTGTACGGTACGCGGGCGAGTTCCGGAGGCCCACCACGATCCCCCTCCCTCTACCCCTCCTCTTCCCATTCCCATGATAACACTTTCCTTAAAGGTCGGCAACGCTTCCGCACTGCCCATGGCGCTGCGGAAGTCTATGGGAGTTGATTGCTTTCCATCAGGTGACACGCCTGCTCGTTTGTCTTTCTATCCCATAAAAAAATAGCGTGGTGAAATCGATATGATTCCAAATGATTTTCTTCCATCCGTTAAAGAATCAGTCACCAATGGAGCTCTTTGACGAGTTAGCAAACTGAAGCAGCAATGGGCTGGTCATATCTACAGGGGAATTGATAAGCACTAGAGTAGACCAGTGCTAAAGTGAAGATCACGCGGTCTTATAAAAATAATATAGAATGACGCTTGTCGCTCTATGTGACCGAGAAATAGAGCGACAATATGCGCAATGCGCGCAACAGGCGGTCTGGGAAATATATAATAAAGATCTAGAAATATTAAATTATGTGGTCGTAGATGAAAATGAAGATACACAATAATTGTAAAGGGGAAGGGGATTCACAATTTTTAGTATTCATATAGCATTATATTATGAAGCATAAACTTGTTTCTAATATTTTGATTTTTGAGGATTTATTTTAAAACCTATTTTTTTACAGCTACATGCATAGTGAAGATTCTATGATACGTTATGTGGCCATGAGATATTCTTCTACTGTATTCCCTCAAGATTATATACCATCACGGTATCTTCTGCTGCTTGCTAGTGGTGACAGGTATTTATTTTAATATTTATGTACTAAAGGAATATAAAAAAAAATCATCTATTTTTTCAGAAAATGAAGTGTTTATTTGTGATTCAACTTTTTACAAAAACTTAATGCTAAAATGAAAACCTCAATAAATATGTAAGTAATGGTAATCGTTATCAGTTCTTCATTTTCAGTCAAGATGATATTGCAACCGAAGCTCTTAAATGTTTATATGGAACATCACGACCAAGTGAAATAGAAGATATGGTGAATAATGTATCAAAGAAAGAGACCAATGTTGTCAACCTAGATGAGGACACATCTAAAAGGGATAAAAGCGACAAGCCAAAGGAAGAGGAATTTAAGGTTCCGAAATTCAAAGATGTTGTAAATTATATATGGGAACAGATACAGAAGAGAAAGAAGGGGTCAAACTCGAAACATAGATATGTTGTAGGAAATCAAGTTCTTCAATTCCATCCCTTAACTTATCAGCAAGTAAGTATGTTGATAGTCTTTGTTAACTAAATAAGAAATAAGAGGCAATTCAAAGTATACAACTGTTTATAGTTAGTGTCAACTGGTATATATTTATTTCTTTCAAAATTTTCATCACTGAACCCTAAAAAGATACAATATTTTTTTTGAAACCTGCTTAACGTCACGATGACTAGTAGAATTTAAGTTGAATTGTGCGGTTGTGGAATTCAGCAGCAGAAATTATTCCAAACAATTCCTCGGAGCACTCCCCATAGTAAAAGCGTTAAAAAATGTTGGGAGTACTAAAAGTATTTATGCATCGTTTCATTTCAGATCTTAAGATATTTAAGGATGTGTTTGAATCGCGATGCCAACCTCAAGGACTGTTCGAATCACCCAAACGCAACGTCGCCCCTTCTAGCCGAGTATTTCTGTAACAACTTGCTTGATACCGAGGTGCTAGAACGATATTTAACAATGATTACATCGTTGTTGAGTGCCAGTGCAGGTAGGATAAGAGCTCTTTTAGATTTATGGCTTTTTTATGGGATAGGAAGGCAAACGACATGGCGTTTCACCTGATGGAAAGCAATCAACATATCATTTCAGTAGTGTTGTCGGCCTTTAAGAAAAATGTAGGCTTGTTTTTGAAGGTTTTAATATCGTATCGGGTAAACAGGGTTGTAGTGCGTGGAAAGAAGTTTCTAGAAAAACGCACTATCCTGGATCGCCACTTTTGAGATGCTTTTATTTTCATCCCAGTCATGATATAAAACTGTAACTAACCACCCACTGTCATCTTTGTATATTTCGAAAATATATAAAACTTATAAGTAATTAAATAAATTGAATACTTAAATGTTATAGGTAATTATGAAGGTGGTATTGATTTTTTGTTTAAAATATTAGGCCATTTTATAGTTAAGTTTGCAGTATCATCTTATGTGGGCATGGAACTAACGATTTTTGGCTCTTAGGGTTTTCTTTACTAACAAAAAGATTTATTGTGAAAGGTAAAATACCAAATACCAAATATTTCAGATATAATGCCACTGACATGTTTCTTGGACATTGTTGGTTGTGTACCTGAAAAAATGGCACCAAAATACACTTCACTGCTACCATTCCTGATGAATCTCTTCACGACAAGTACCAAAGAGGATGTAAGGGAAACCGCTGCAGTCATATATGCAATAATAACTACAAGCACAAACAATAAGTCTAACATAGACAGAGAAATAAAAGAATTTGTTGCACAAAGCCAGAGTAACAAGACCTTGGAGACTCAGTGTGGATACATATCCGCTTTCAGCAATATGTGTGAGCGATGTATAGTGTTGTCAAAGCGAGGCAAATTTGGCGGGAAAGGTTTCAATCCAATAAATTGGGAGTCTTATCGAGAGGGAGCTTTATGTTTAGGTAATATAATAATTATTTTTACTCTACTCTGTATGATTTGCTGTTCTATCCACTTACTACTACATATCCGAAAAACTTCTTTCAGTATGCTTATAATATCCATATTTTTTTTATATATTCACGCCCATCCCCCGCAGGGGTTGCCAGAGACCACAGAGCTCCATCCGCTACCATTCATTGCAGCGAAACGGCTCTCCATTAGTCGCTTTTCGCCCTCGTGAGAATCAGGACGTGACGGGTGGCGAACCACGTCGCCGTCATACCAGACTCTGAATAAATATTTATAAATCGATATATATATTTATTCTGATGCGGGAATCGAACCCGCGACCATTGACTCCGTGGGTGGAGGGCCGCGCCACTGAGCCAATCGGTCGTCCATATTCCTCACCTTTAATCATTCTACATACAATTTGGCTTTTCTAATTCCAGTGTATTATTTAGATTACATATAAATAAATATATTGATTGACCATTCGCCAACACAGAAAGTTTATATAATACTCTGCTGCTTTTTCACAATTTTTATCGATCTTTGTGCTCTATTGGATCTGAAATCAACAATCCAATAAATGGCTCTATTTCTAAATCTTTCGCCTTAATGGCTATAAAGCTTTGAAATCATATTCCTCTTGACATTAAAAAAGCCTCAAACTGATTCGTTCTTAAAGTCAAAGTCTGACAATTTTTTAAGTCTTCTTCGTTAGGATAAGAGTACTTGCTACAACGTGAATATTTCTCAAAGTGAATAGTATGTATTTAAATTTATATATATTTTTAAATTTTTGAGTACCAGGTGCACCATCTCCATACCAATTAACTCAGGTCTGCCCGCAGGTTCACTGCTCGAGAATGTCGAATGGAATTAAGTGAGCCTGTTGTGCACTTTATGATAGATAGATAACTTGTTTATTCCAGGCACAATACAAACAATATCTAAAGTAACAATTAAAAATAAAAATAAAGTACTACACAAGTTTTCGGAATAACTTAAAATTGACATTAATGTGCCAAAGAATAGGCCTTTTTTAAGCTTTAATGAAAAAAACTTAAAAACTTTTCTTGCAGTGAATTATCTGTCCAGCACGCAGACATATTTAGTTAGTACCTCGTGTACAGCAACATCTATCTTAGTACGGTGCAGCGCGTTGCCTCTTCCTAACCTATCAACCAAACAAGAGGAGTTCCTGGAAAGTGATAACCCTTTTAAAATAAACCAGAAAGAGATCACAGCGAACACAGAGGATGTAACAAAGTACACGGTAGCAGAGAGGTTGTTTAAAATTGTGTGCACTCCATCTCTTCCATCTAAGTTGAAGGAGAGATCGCTTTACACTTTGGGGTTGATGTGTTGTGGAGAAAAGTTACCTTTTGCTAAGCAGATCGTCAAGGGATTGCTCTGGATGGCGAAAGACGTAAGTAATAGTTAATTTATAATTAGAGATATAAAGTAAAACAGCTGTCATGACAAAAGCTGTGAAAGGGATGTTTAGTCTTTTATCCTCTTGTCATCTAAGGCTAAATAATTAATATAATTTTTATACAAATGATGATCCTAAAGCTACACTACAACAATAAATTTTGAATAGTGGTAGATCCATGGTAGCATGAAAGGTAATATATATACCATACCCTCAAATATTTTATATTATGGTATGGTTATATATAATATAACCATACCCTCAAAGAATAGCATTTTAGTGTTGCCGACTTCTAAAGGTAAGTGCAGGTACTTTTAGACCCAATTTTTTGTCAGCTATATTTATTTTACTGGTATATTTATTTTACTGGTATATTATTTTACTCGTACAATAATTTACTGCTATATTTATTTTACTGGTATATTTATTTTACTGGTATATTATTTTACTGGTACAATAATTTATTGCTATATTTATTTTACTGGTATATTATTTTACTGGTACAATAATTTACTGCTATATTTATTTTACTGGTATATTTATTTTACTGGTATATTATTTTACTGGTACAATAATTTACTGCTATATTTATTTTACTGGTATATTATTTTACTGGTACAATAATTTACTGCTATATTTATTTTACTGGTATATTATTTTACTGGTACAATAATTTACTGCTATATTTATTTTACTGGTATATTATTTTACTGGTACAATAATTTACTGCTATATTTATTTTACTGGTATATTATTTTACTGGTACAATAATTTACTGCTATATTTATTTTACTGTTACATTAATTTTACTGGTATATTTATTTTACTGTTACATTAATTTTACTGGTATATTTATTTTACTGTTACATTAATTTTACTGGTATATTTATTTTACTGGTACAATAATTTACTGCTATATTTATTTTACTGTTACATTAATTTTACTGGTATATTTATTCCACTGGTACATGTATTTTGCAGAGTAAAGAATTCGAAATTCATCTCCAAATTGGGGAATCGCTTGTGTTATGCGTGGAGGGGGTGAATTCTAATGAAAACAGAGACCTGTGGACACAACTGCCGAGAGAGGTAATTGTCAAATGTACAATATGGAATAATAAAATATGTAATAATTAATTTTTACTGGTATTTAATATACTAATTCCAAGATATATCTTAATATGCATAAAGATATGCATATTGAGATACCTACATGGTAGATAGTTCCATATACCACTTGGAACACCATGTGTTGTTCTCGAATAATTAATAAATTGGAGTATTCGAGGGATGAGTGTATGTGTTCATGACAGCCGGCAGTGCATTTGTGACGCCTCTGGCGTCGCAGATGTCGTGGAAGGTGGGGGTTATCACTTACTGTTAAATGATCTTCTAGCTTATTTGCTTGCTCTGCCCAAAAATGTATCTAATTTATGTACGAGAATTCGTATTCATTTGTAAAAATGTTAATATTTATTGAAAAAATGACGGTAACGTGGCTCGCTACCAAGCACGTACGAGGGCGAGAAGCGATTAATGGAGAACCGTTTCGCTGCGATGAATGTGAGAGGAAGAATGGATGAATGTGGAGGAGGCGGGAAGAGTGTGCCGATGGAATCGTAGCGGATGGAGCTCTGTGGTCTCTGCCAAGCCCTGCGAGGGATAGGCGTGAATATATAAAAAAAATGTCAATATCAAGAATGTTTTTAGAGATCATTTACAGTCTAGTACTTTAAAACTGTGTTCATTGTTTTTCTTCATTGTCAGGGTGAAGATAAAATAAGAGATAGAGAAGCTTTGCAAGAGAATGATGTGCTTCTTGATTGGTTACTCCAAGAATTATTTAGGATTGGCAAACATCCACATCCACATTCCAGGCAGGTATGTATATCATGAAATTATTGATAGATTTTATAATCACAGTCGATGAATTAACATAAAATTTAATCCCCACCATCTTTATGAGTGGCAATAGTACGGTGCGTTTATTCCGAAACCTTTTTACACGCAAGGATGGTGTGTCGGGATCGTAGCGGATGGAGATCTGTGGTCTCTGCCTAATCCTACAGGGAGACAGGCGTGACGTATGTATGTTTACACTCACGCAAGTGTTTCACGACCTCTGACAACGCAACATCAGTATGGTATCACAACTAGCTACCTATAGCGATACTTCGGAATCGATACGACATTGGAACCTTCAAAAAATAAGCCTTATTATTAATATCTTATTAATATCTATATATAATAGATATTAATAATTATATTATTAATATCTTAAAGATCAATACTTTTGCCATACCCATGATATAGATTTCTATAAGCGGCTTTGATTGCTTTCCATCGGGCAATACCTTGTTTGTTTGCGTTTCTATCCTATAATGAAAAGTTCTAAATAAACCAACGTCCGAAATGGATCAGTGTCGCAGAGTTTGCTCTCGGAGCCAAGCTACTCTGCACATATCGTCACTCCAGCTAATCAGTGGTGTTCCATACTACGTTTGCCATGAGGTGGTCTCCACTCTAACACTCGTCTATTACACTGGTTGCGTACATACATACATTGTATATACATACATACGTCACGCCTGTTTGCCGTAGGGGTGGGCGAACGCGGCACACCTTCCTTGCTTCTTCCACACTCATCACTCTCTTCATGCAAGCCCGCTGATTAAGGGTACTGTATGTCTTCCCCTGCCGATCCTTCTATCCACATCCGCAACGTAAAGTTCTTTTACTTACATCTTCGTTCCTTATTCTATCGTTCAATGTTACCCCATATATACTTCTTAATGCTCTAATTTCCACCGCATTCAGTCAGCATTGGCAAGTGAGCTTTCATGAAGACTCTTCTGCCAAATCCAAATTTCACTAGTTGTCAATCCATTAATATAAGAAATTAGAAAAAATAGTATTTTGTGTGTCAACGAATATAAATATAAAATACAAAAAAATATAAATCTAAATTCGTACTACAAAATAGCTGTCAAGAAAATTTTTAACCACAGCACTATTGTTACTAACACCCGAAAGAAAAATCACTCAATAGAATTTTTCTTAACATTATAAATGTGTTTAGCCTTAATTCGAGGTGTCACAGATATAGGACTCTATGGAAGACAACCAATAAGTAATCGTCTCATGACTTTTCACAATGAATGAAATTTCCATGTATGAAACTAATTTAACAGTTTCTTTCAGGCTACCAGTATTTGGCTGTTGGCATTACTCAAGAACTGTCCAGAAAGGGAGCCAATCAAAAACAGTTTGCAGGCTTTGCAAGATATGTTTATGGACTTCCTGTCGGAAAACAGCGGTATGCCCCTTTGCTTTAAGACAATCTTTACGCATATGTTAAAATAATATATTGACTACCAAAAAGGGGTCCTCCGCCCGCGTAGTCAATGGTCGTGGGTTCGATCCCCGCATCGGAATAAATATATGTATGGCTTACAAATATTTATTCAGAGTTTGGTAACCCCGCCAATCTGCATTGGACAAGCGTGGTGGGTTAACGTCCATTCCTCCAGAAATGAGGAAGCCCGTGCTCAGCCGTGGGACATATATGGGCTGTTAAAAAATATTATGTATATCAGAAACCCAAAATGATTTTTATTTTCATAGAGGAGTTAGCTAAACTTGCGAGCGGATTGTTAAATTTTAAGTAATCACCCATGGATATTTGTAATACTAATTAGACTAAATACTTCATACTATATATACTAACTAGACTATATAGAATAGGTACTACAGATATGTTGCCTGCCTACCTTAGGGTAAGGTCATGAATAATATAATAGGAACGTGTAAGGAATTGGGTCTCTGGATTCCTACACTCACTGTGTGAAATTTAGTATAATAACATAGAAAAAAGCCCACGTAAGGCTGATTTAGTCGAAGTTTACAAATGTCATTTGAACTGTACAAATGTCCACATTTGCACCATTTGCCACCACGGGTGTGGAGACGAGCATATGTTACTTAATAATTAAACAAACAACAAGTTATAACAGTCAGATTTCAGCAGTATCGGTATTGTTTTTTTTCTTATGTAAATAAGGCTTGATTATAGATTGTAGGTTTATAAGTCGGGTCGATCACAAGTATATAACTTCCCCCTTCTTTTAACTTTCCAATTTATAATTTTTCACTATTTTGCTTTTTTTATCCCAGGGGGGAGAAAAAAAACAAGATGGCCGCGATACAATGCTAAAATCGTCATAAATCTAAAATACAATGCTAAAATCAGCTACAATTATGGGCCGATTTCGCTGAAATTTTGCAAAAGCCTGAAACTCTCACGTAGGTCTGCGGTGCCGCCGTAGGCGGACCTCGAAAAGGTAGTTAATATTAATAAAATTGCATTTTGTTACATATGTACATGTCAGAAATTGTACAAGACGTCGCAAGCAAAGGGCTGAGCCTTGTGTATCAAAACTCGGATGAAAGCCAGAAGCAAGCGCTGGTGGGTCAGATCATCGAACAGCTCACCAGTGGTAAAAGGTCTGTCGCTCAGGTCACGGAAGACACAAAGATCTTCGAGGAAGGACAACTTGGCAAAGCTCCAACTGGGTTAGTAATTCTACTCTTTTTTTCAATATTAATTCTACTCCATCATTAAGAAATTACTCTCAGCCTCGTCCATCCTTATTATTCTAGCCTCGTTCATCCGTATTATGTGTCCATCTCAACGAAGGCGTCCAATTGATGATGATGATTTTGATGACGTTCGGCTCATTGTACAGATCGTACACCTCCTGGTTGAAGGGTATATGCAATCGCTCAGTTTCCAACACAGAACCAAAGATAAGCTTTTTTCTAACAAAGACGAAAAATCTCATCACCTTTGAGAGAATTCGATTTCTCAGTAAAACGTTTGAATGCTAAAACCAGTCGATTTTATTTCGAAAGTATTGCCAATTTTTGAAGGATAATATATGCGTTTGTAGACTATTAAAACATTATTGTTGATATCAAAAAATATTGGACGACCGATTGGCTCAGTGGCGGGGCCCCCCGCCCGCGGAATCAATGGTCGCGGGTTCGATTCCCGCATCGGAATAAATATTTATATGGATTTATAAATGTTTATTCCGCGTCTGGTAACCCCCCAATCCGCATTTCCTTTCCTGCCCCTTCCATTCTTCTCTATCCTTTCCCTTCCTCTCCGCCAATCCAATTGGTCTGCCGTGCCAATGGATGCATGGCTAGGGGCGAGCCTAGTCGAAAGCGTGCCGATCGTCCCGGGGTCGGGCTCCCCGGGGACTATGGTGCCTTACCTCAGCATGCAGGGCTCTGCTGGGGCTGACCTCCATCCTCCCTTGCGGCTCGTGGGATTCACTAAGACGAATTTAATATACCTAATTTTTCGAAAAATGACGGCGACGTGGTTCGCCACCCATCACGTCCTGATTCTCACGAGGGCGAAAAGCGACCAATGACGAGCCGTTTCGCTGCTATGCGAAACGGCTCGAACGATGCGAAAAAAAAAAATATTGTATTAATAACCTTTTGATTTTTTTTCGTGCACGCGCAACAAGCGTGTTGTTTGATGGAAAGCAATTAACTCAGTCCATAGAAATTGGCAACACGGTATTCATTGCAGAAGTGTTGCTGGCCTTTGAGAAATGTTTAGGCGTGATCGGTTTTTTACAGAATAAACTTATTCGTACTTTGGCAACTTATACGTGCATTTATTTAGCGGATATAAATAGATACACCTTGTTTATAAAACAGGTAAATACTAATTTATAATATGCAATATTCAATTTCTATTATTAATTAATAAATACAATCATAACAGTACACCGTTTAGCATTGGCTTCTCTTATAAATGAGGGGTTTGCGTTAATCCCGGCGTATGGCATGCTGAAAGGGGATCGTAGATTGGTGGTTAGTAATTTCATAAATATGTTCCGATTACTGGCATCGTATGTTAGTACCGCACAGAGGAACCTCACTATGTAATGGTGGTAAAAACGTGATTGTTAAAAGGCTGTGGACCATGTCATTGATTCGTAAAAGTATGAATAGACATTCTGTCTTTGTTGTTACAGTGGCAATTTGTCTACATACAAAGAACTCTGCTCCCTTGCTTCGGATCTGAACAAACCTGACCTCTTGTACAAATTTATGCATCTGGCACATCACAACTCTGTGTGGAATTCTAAGAAAGGTAATTTATTAAGAAAATATTAGAATTTAATTTTGTTGAATTGTAATTGAACATCTTACGCTGCATATCAACAAGCTATAGTAAGGATAAGATAACCAGGGGTTGGGTTTTTTAACAAAGATTTAAAATTGATTTTCACATACACTTACACCTAAGAGACTGCGCAATTAATAGCGTGTTTGAGAGTTGTCATAAAATAGAGTTAAAAGTTTCATCCTCACTATTCGGATGAGTGGCGATCCACAACAGAGCGTTTTTCCCGAAACTTCATTCCACGCACCTCCACTTTATGCAACTAGCTGCCTTCGGCGGTATTTCCAGACCGATAAAACATTGAAACCTTCATAAAAAAAAGCACTCATTCCTTAAAGGATGGCAACGCATATGTGATGCCTCTGGTGTTGCAGATGTTTGTGGGCGGCGTTGATTGCTTTCGGTCAAATGACGGGCTTGCTCGCTTGCCTCCCTATTCCATAAAAAAGAGAGAATTAAAATCGATAATATTATATAAGGAAAAGCAACCAAAGAGAAGTAGCCTTGATGACTTTTCCCGCCAATTTACATTAATGAAATTATGTTTTTATTTCAATATCATAATATTATATTATTATCATCAGTTATATTGTTTAATTTTGGTGGCGTATTATACAAAATAGTTCGATTAAGGCTTATAAGTGAAGTGATACGAAATAAATGCCTGTATAGAGACTTTTTAAGTTGACTGAAAAAGTCCATAGAAGGTTTTGGTAGAATAGCTACCATTTGATCAAGATGTAACGTGACAAGCGACTAGACATTTCAAGAGATTTTATATTATTCTATTTTACTTGACACTGGCATAATAGTTTTAACTAAATGCTATAAAAGAAAAGAAATGTAGCTTTGATACATATACTTCTAACAAGAAGTGGCAAAATAGTGGTATCACAGATTTGAAACTATTGTATTTGCTAAAATTGTGTCGACCAGAATCAATTGTTAAATAGATACATAAATTATTCTTTATTGTACGCCAAAAACAAAGTTATATAGTTATTGATTGTAATATTTATATACAAATGGCGGCCTTATCGCTAATAGCGTTTTGTTTCAGACAACAGTAAGATGGACAGTGTTATAAAGATAATTTGAAGTAGGTTGGTTGGAGTTTGTACATTATCGTCAGGATGATAGAAAAAAATTATTAATTAACAAAGTCAATAGCTATAAGCAAAAATATAAGTGTATATAAATATGAATAAATAATAAATGAATAAATAAAAAATACATATTGTTTTGTTGTTTTTGAGAGACAATTTGTTGGGATTATATGAACTATTTTTCGTTGTGTATATTAAGAATTTTAATCATTATTAAATAAAAATACATTTGATGTTTATTATAAACCAAATTATTTTCAGGCGCAGCGTTTGGATTCCACTCGATAGCGATGCAAGCTGGTGCACAACTATCAGAACATTTACCTAAAATAGTCCCCCGACTGTATCGGTATAGGTTCGATCCCACCCCGCGCATACAGAACTCCATGGCAAGCATTTGGCATGCCATCGTGCCCAACACACAAGCCACTGTGAGTGTTGTTATTTTATGATAATCTATAAACTTACAGCTAAAACGAATAAGTATAAAGTATAGAATATTAAAATAAGTTAAGGGGGCATCCATACATTACGTTTTACATTAAGGGTGGAGGAGGAGCAAAGTGTGTCATCGAGCGCCAAGAGAGGGATGTATATTAAGTTTCGAGACACTATATGTATAAATTTAAACTCTTAACCTAAAACTCATGTGACTTTTTGATTGCAAGGTTAATTTATATACGCAAGTACAGATTAAACAGATCAGTAATTCTTTTGTCATGTAATAGAGATACAGATCCTCCTACAAACTTTCAATTCTAGTATTAGTTTATGATTATGAGATTATATCCCAGTGTGTTCAAGTGATATGGAACTAAATAATTTGTATGGGTGCAGCAATATATTATGCCCTTTATTATATTTATAGAAAATGGTTTCTATATCTGTATGGTAAAAGCAGTGACCTACCATAAGGTGATGATAATGATGATGATATGTCAGTTTTGAAAAATATTGTTACTCTTCCCAGGTGCATAAGTATCACAAGGAGATATTAGATGATCTCGTAGCGAATTTGACGTCGAACCAATGGCGTGTAAGGATGTCTTGCTGTAATGCGCTAGCTGATATTCTGAGGTATAAACTTTTTATTATCCCTAACTTACAGTTTTTCGATTTCAGCATTCTTGAGATTCTTCAGCATCCATCTGGTCTCTGTTTCGGGAAAATAATAATACTGTTTAGCAATAATCTGCTTTACGTGCACGATATATATTAGGGGCCATCCATAAATTACGTCACACGTTAAGAGTGTCAACAAAGTGTAATATTGTGTGTGTACCAGAGGGAACGGCGAATCTTAAGCTTCTAAACCTACCTCCAATGTAAAACTTTAAAATATTAATAGTTCTATCAATAATTTTGGAAATTGTTTTAATTTAATAATTTCTGAATATATATATATATATATATATATATATATATATATATATATATATATATATATATATATATATATATATATATATATATATATATATATATATTAAATGAATAAGCTCGAATGTTGACCACTCGATGACCTCATTTATTAAAAAAAGTTTTCGTTCGTAGGGGAGCACAAAGCCTACACGACTCACTTGAGCAGCTGCCCACAATATGGACACAACTGTTTCGCGTCATGGACGATGTTCACGAAGGCACGCGGCAAGCTGCCACCACCACTGCGAACGTGCTGTCTAAGGTACGATGCGAGTTTGTGATTTAAAATGGGCGATTTCTTATGAAAAAAAGTAAGAACCATCAACATCAACTTTAGTGGAGGTACGTCGGCTTAATGGTTGCGCTATTCTTTTCAATTTACGGCCGCCAGAGGCATGACGATAGATGGGTGAGCTGTGCAACGAAGACTAGAGTATAGCATTCTGTCTCTTTTGTGTTTTAATATAACCAATTATAATGAAACAAATGTGATGAATCAATCAAACAAGCCACTTACAGTCGCTTATCATTCAATCAGCGTGCACCCATAGTAACGACGTACAACGGCGTTGACACAAATAAAAATATGACACGATCGTACTAATCTCTCACCACTGAAATAGGCCTTCGTTGCAAGACATGTGTATAACTGAAACCGTGGTAAGAACTGTAAACTATAAGCAGCAAATAGCTCGGTTGGCAAGACTCGGGCTTACAACCTGTACGTCGTGAGTTCGTATTATCCACTGGACTATTGATGTGGACCATGTCCTAGCACAAGCATGATAAGCTTAGTTGAAATAAACAAGAAGAATTTACAAGTACAAGCAGTACATTAAGTATGTAACGATGAAGTCTAATCCTTCATAAATTATATAAATCACACACAGTTTAGGCATTATAGATGCGTCGATTGTGAAAGGAAGGGCTTTGGGCCTACCACTCGGTTGTCGGTTGTAGAAATGTTGTAGATCGTCGAGAAACTGAGAGAGAGAAGAGTATATTTAATGGGTGATATATGATAACCAGACACTATTTTTAGTAATATTATGTATTTGGCACATAGAACGAAACATAATCACAGAAAGTATTAATGATATAAAATATACATTATACCTTACTTTAATGTTTAAACTATAATTCTTAATATAACATGTGTATAGTATGCTTATTTGATAATGGAGTAACGTAATGCAGGTTAGTTATATATGTATATTAGTTTTACATATATTTTAGATTATTATTATATATTTTTTTAGATTATATATATATATATATATATATATATATATATATATATATATATATACACCTAATTTATTAAAAATGAGGGCAACGTGGTTTCGTCACCCGTCACGTCCTGATTCCCACGAGGGCGAGAAGCGACGAACGGAGACCCTACGCTACGATGAATGTGAGAGGAAGGATGAATGAAAAGATGGATGAGTGTGAAGGAAGGTGTGGTGTCTGCCTTACCCTACAGGGCGACAGGCGTGACTGTATGTATGTTTGTATTTTTTTAGATTATTATAGATGTATGTAAGGTTAAATACATCTTTTTAAATGGAAGTTTTGTTTGCAGCTGTGCATACAGGCATCGGACGTGAATCAAGGCAAAGATGGCAAACAGATCGTTGCCGTAATATTGCCCGTTCTACTCGACACGGGAATTACTAATTTAGTCAAAGAAGTTAGGAGCGTCAGGTTAGTAACATGAGCTTTTATCATTTAATTTTAAATGTATGTGTAACATTCTTTTCAATTTAATCTTGTGATTCTATAGATTATTATTTTCTAACAATACATGTATTGTAAATACATGTTTAACTGTTATGTACGGGGCCTATTTCTGACTCATTAACCCATTAAGCTTGTGTTAAGCTTTTTGGCGGGACATCCAGATTTGAGAACCATACCTGTAAGCTATACATACAGTCCTGGCCAAAAATATTAAGCATCCTATAAATTTTGCCCGTGTTCAAAATGAAGAACAAAAACCAAAGCTTATTTTTTAACGATTAACTATTCGGTCTATAAGCAGTCATAAAAACTAAATAACCGGACCGTACTTAGTAATAAAACATCTGGAGCATTAAAATTGGTCAAAACTGTATGATCCATAAATAAATAAAAAATAAAGACCTGAAAACTATATTTGTAAATTTCTATTGAATATATCTCATAATAATTTATAAATCATTTGAAATCCACAATAAATAGATATGTTACCTTGTTTAGCGATCTCCCTGTCTTCGTCTATGAGGTCAGTGGTAAGCCGCACCATCTTAGGTCTATAAATAAATTTACACTATTCCCGTATTTTATTTTTCAATTGTTGGCGACGGATGACGGAAATTCACGTTTTATGGGATCTGATTCAATATTGTATAATTGCAAGTAAAGACAACATAAATACATGAAAAAAATGGTAGTTGTAGTGATAATAATAAAAAAATGTGCGGTAACTGAGGCTAGACACACTTCAGCGTATACTATCTTCAATGTGTTAAAATAAAAAAAAAAACTCAAAAATTATGTTGTAACCTACACATTATATCGTAACCTGTATTTCCAGCCTGCAAACTGTGTCGAAGTTAGTGACGGCGGCGGGTGACAGTCTGTCGCCGTTCCTCGCGAAATTGGTGCCGGCGTTAGTCGGCGCGGCTGGGGAGCTGGAGTCCACCAAGCTGTCGTACCTCAGCACGGTGATGGCGGACAGCGGGTCGCGCGAGCTGGTGGATGACATCCGGGCGAACGCCGCGCGCCACCACTACACTACAGACACCGTCGCTAAGGTACAAATATGCAGCTGTTAAAAGATACATTAAAACGGTTTTATTTTTTTATATTTATGGGCTAGGAAGGCAAGCGATCAGACGTATCACTCGATGGAAAGCAAATCCACAGTGCCTTTGTAGAAACGTTGCCGGCCTTCAAGAATGTGTAGGAGTATCGCCTTATGAAAATAGTCTATTGTAAAAAAGAATCTGTATTACGTCGTATTTGTAATTAAGGAAATATTTAATTACTTATAATGTTAATGATTACTTCAAGAATGAAATTATTATATACATAGATATCGTCACGCCTGTTTTCCGTAGGGGTAGGCAGAGATCACAGATCTCCATTCGCTACGATTCCGGCAAACCTTCCTTCATACTCATTCATCCTTCCTCTCACATTCATCGTAGCGAAACGGTTCTCCGTCAGTCGCTTCTCGCCCTCGTGGGAATTCTGACGTGACGGGTGGCGTATCTACCGGCACGTCGGCGTAATTTTTTAACAAATTAGGTTCACTAGAATTAATAATGAAAATAATTACAATATATTAAAAATTTAAACCACAGTGTATGCCGTTCATCAACATAGAAGTCATGAAGGAGATGTTGCCAAAGATTTTGGAACTGATGAAGTCGCCGCAACTGGGCACTAAGATCGCGTGCGCGCACTTCATAGTGTTAGCCGCACACTATCTTAGAACCGATTTGGAACCCGTAGCGGGAAAGTTAATGAACAACTTGTTAAATGGAACATTCGACAGAAACGCAACGGTGAGGAAAAATTACGCCGAAGCGCTTGGACAAGTGTCGGCCTTTGCTAAGGTAAGAGGCAGAGTATGTGTGTGTGTGTGTGCGTGTGTGTGTACGTGTGCGTGTGTGTGTACGTGTGCGTGTGTGTGTACGTGAGCGTGTGCGTGTGCGTTTGCGTGTGTATGAACGTCACTACCGAGGGACGCGACTGAACAAACAGATGTCTAACATATTTAACCATTCATGCAGTTGTATGGGTCAATTATGAATAATTTAAAAAAACATATTTTTTGTAAATAAGTTCACTAATAAATGGTAGAGAAGTTTTATTATACCTCGCTATTCCTCCAAAAATAGGGAGGTCCATAGGTATATGACGATTAGTTAACTCAGTGGCAGGGCGTCCGCTAGTAGGGAGGCCCGTGGCCAGCAGTGGGACATATATGGGCTGTGGAAAAATAAAATTTCTACTAAATTATATTAGGAGATACATACATATATTTAGATTATAATATTCAGATAGATATTTTCTTATTTGCGCTGACTGGCAGAAAATGCCCAAAGGGATGAAGTCCGTTCTTTTGTAGCCCTTCTGTTAAATTGTTATAAAATAAAGATTATTTAAATAAATAAAGATTAAAATTGTTGAGTAAAAAAGAGTTTGGTGATTGTGGTGTGACATCTGAATGTTTTTTTTAAGAAATATTCCTTTGTTAGGATCTGTCAATAGAAAAGTTAATGAAGAAACTGGTAAATTTGTATGAGACGAAAGAGGACGATATATCGAGATCAGCTATTGCGCTTACACTCAAATCTGTGGCAAAAGCGAAGATAGACCACATAAAGGACAATGAGGGTGTACTTGCGCCAGTGGTGTTTTTAGCGATGCACGCACCGAAGGATGATGGTGAGACAGCTATTACTTTAAACTATGCTGATTTCGGATGAGAAAGTTGACATTTTTTTCAAATCACATTTGAAGTGATTGAATTTTGTAAATCTACAACAAAATGCTTGTGGGTTTCGTGTTAAATATTAAAGAATATTTTGTCAACCAGTGTTAAATATTAAAGAATATTTTGTCATTAATTTTACCAAATTTCCTAAATTCCGCGACAATAGGGTTTTTTTTATCACTATCATGGTGTATTTTTTCTAAAATATTTTTTCGTTTCCTACTATTATAGTAATTCACACTATATATTATTTAATACAAAATATAACTTACTATTATTTAGTAAGTTATATTTCGTAAATTTTTTGGAGATAACTAGATTTGTCGATTTCGTTTGAAACAGTTTTCAATAAGAGTTTCAAAGAGTATTTTCAAATCGGAATTTACGTTATTAATATTTTTCACACATTCAGACATTTGATTATCATTATAATTTAATTTTCCTGTATTCCTCCTCTGTAGGATTTCCTGTATCACAATTTAAATTCCATAACTTTTTACCTGCATAGAATCTACTACAGTGGAAATGTTCGAGGAGATATGGACTGATATAAGTCCAGCGCGAGACAGTGGCATCCGTCAGCATCTGCCTGCAATCCGCGCTAACTTAGAGCTCGCTCTAGCTTCCTCCAGCTGGACCAAGAAGATTCAGGTACTAGATAGTAGTCACTGATAGAAGAATAGTGCACTCTCACATTCAGACACTTTCAGGGCCCTTGTGTATTGGTATGAAGTTACAGTCTTTTGTACCTAGACTTCAATGACGAATGTCATCGGTATCACGCCTTTGACCACAATTTATTGTCATCGTCCATAAAAATGCATGCAATGAATCAATGCGAAAGCAGTACGATGTGAATGTAATTAGTATGATATCTTGGCTTATAGCGGTAAAAGAACACCATTCATTCAAAAGTTTATGTTCAATTTTCGAGCAAAATTAAGATTTGTTCAATACACAATAATATTTTTTAGGTGTTTGGGTACAATTTGAAATTTTCTCGAATAGTTTCGAAAAAAATGTTGTATCGAAGAAGTAAGGTTTCAGAGAAAAGAGGAGTCTTCCGTTATTGCGCACACGTTTAGGGTTCGCAGCTATATATTCAAACAGGGAAACAAAAATTAAAGAATTTTCTCCATTTTTCTCATATTTCTGCAGGATTATGCTGTATGGTGGATACTGTTTCATGGGATAGGGTAGCATACAAGCTAGCGTGTCACCTGATGGAAAGCATTGAACGCAGTCATGCAACACCATAGGCATCACAAATGCGTTGCCGACTTTGTCTCCAGTTACTGCTGGTTTTTAGGGCAGACTTTGCATATATTGTAGCTCCATCTGCGTTTCACACTTTTATTAGTAAGCATATCATTTATAAATCAATTTGGCCATTAACGTCACTCACCATCTGGATGAATGGCGATTCAGTACGGTGCGTTTTTCCAGATACTTCTTTCCACACACTACTACCCTGTGTAACCAGCTACCTCCAGCAGTGTTTCTGAACCTTCAAAAAACAAGCCTAACGCTTCTGCGATGCTTGCGGCACTGCATGTCTATGGGCAGCGATGATTGCCTTCCATCAGCTGGCACGCTTGTTCGTTTGCCTTCCTATCCTATAAAAAAATATATTTTTACAGGCCGCGAACGCCATAAAAACTATATGCCAAGCGTCAAGTGAACTAGGAGAGCAACGGGAGCCGTTGGTGCGCGCATTACTGGCGGCCGTGCACGGGAAGACCTTCGACGGGAAGCAGCATGTTGTAGACGCGCTCGCCGAACTGTGCGCGTGAGTACACACAGATGATTGTTCTTTTAATAAAGAACACTAACAACGCTACTAATCTTAATATATATACAGCATGTTCTTTTTCTCGTATAAAAAACAATACATATGTACTGTAGTGGTCAACCGTATTACCATACGGTGGCCTGGGCGGGATCTTTACGGGACTTCTCAAAGAAAACTCTTCCAAATGATATTAATTTATTTTTCTTGTTTCGAATCACATGTACATTTATATCTCACACTTTATCATATTATTTACTTGTGTAAGGAAGGGCTACTAACCTTAATATTTATACAGCATGTTCTTTTTATCGTATAAAAAAAAACAATACATATCTACAGTAGTGGTCAGCCGTACTATACCATACGTTAACCCGGGCGGGATCTTTACGGGACTTCTTCAAATAAAACTCTTCCAAATTATATTATTTTTCTTGTTCCGAATCACATGCACATTTATATCTCACACTTTATCATATTATTTACTTGTGCGAGGAAGTGTTATACGAGAGATGTTAGTCCATCTTATCACAATTAATTCGAAAAAATAATAATATGTTTATTTTTAAAATTTGATAAATACGAATGTTTAAAAAAAAGAATAAAAAGGTATTGTTTTATTCAAATAAAAAGTTTTTGTACATTACCGATACATTTATCAATGTATCACTACAGTACTTAGATAAAGTCAGTTAAAAGTAACAATGTTTATTCTAAAACAAAATATTTAAATATTTTGTTTTAATTAAAAGTCATCCATTAAAATAAAAGTGTGTCAACGTTAAAGTTAAGTAAAGGAATCGGTGACCTTTTTAAAAGTAAAGGAATCGGTAACCTTTTTAAAATTGAAGGAAGCAATGATCTCTCTAACGCGTTCACGCCGGGGCCGTTTTTCATTTGTTTTGCTATGAGGCGGCGCTCAAATTGACATCGCGCTTCATCTGGCGGCGCGTGATTATTGCCTGTTCAGACCTGCATACGCGTTGTTTGTTGCTCTGCAGCAGAGCTCGGCAAATTGTCACCACGGTGACACAGGATAAACGTTAAATTTTCATTATTTTAATTCTCAGGGTTTAATAATCTAATAATTCAGAATACAATCGAATGCGTACCGCCGGTGACCCGCTCCGCCCGATGAGACAGTTTAGTGCGGGTCACCGGTGGCCCGCGCCGGCGTGAACGTGTTAAACAGCAGCACTGTTGCGGTACATTGTAATGATTATCGTATGATTATTTTATTATTTTATCCAGTTAATTATTTTATTATTTTAATTAAATCCAGTTTCCATTCGTTTCCATATAGTGTAAAGGAGGGCAGCGCCCCGTTGAACGCTAGTCTAGTCAGCGAGTGTCTCAACTCCCTAGTGGTGGAGTGTCGCAAACAGGAAATGACGTACAAGAGGCACGCGATCGCGGCACTCGGGCGGGCGCTGGCAGCTACCAACTGCGATCGCTTCAACCAGGTCTATGAGATTGTTAAAGTCATATTATCTAAGGTAAGTCAATAACAGTTTCTGTTTACTTTTAAATCATCACAATAATATTAATCTTACGAGTACTAGGGAATTCAAGTCTTTAGTACTTAGTTTTACCATTTCCTTCGTTTCTACGATTGAATCATGTTTTCCTAGTATAATCATTATTAGCTTAGTTAGAATGGCTAATAAACATTCTAATAAACGTTGCTAGTTTTTTTCTTTAAAATTTTGAATTGAGTTTTTGTGCAAAATGTCAAAATGTTATGTGTGACACACACAGTGACACAGTGACTTTACTACTCAGTTGCCCATCATCCACACATCATTTTTTGTTGGTATATTGTGT
>JASFAT010001850.1:0-64538 GCA_031353405.1 Baronia brevicornis | reverse complement strand
ATCACGTAATTTTTTTTCGTGCAAAAATGTCAAGTTTTATTCCGAATAAGCATCATTTGCGGGAACTTTTGATTTACTTCTTTAATGTGAAAAAATCTGCAGCTGAGGCGCATCGATTGCTTCTAGAAGCATATGGTGAAGCTGCTTTAAGTGAGAGAAGTTGTCAGGAATGGTTTCAAAAGTTTAAGAACGGTGAGTTTGACGTTAAAGACAAAGAACGCAGTGGAAGGCCGAAAGTGTACGAAGACATGGAATTAGAAGTACTATTGGAGGGAAGATTCGTCCCAAACGCAAAAAGAACTTGCACTTACTCTACAAGTGACTCAACAAGCAATTTCACATCGTTTAAAATCGTTAGGAATGATTCAAAAACAAGGAAATTGGGTTCCATATGAACTAAAGCCGAGAGACGTTGAACGCCGATTATGCATGAGTGAAATGCTGCTTGCCAGGAATAAAAAAAAGAGTTTTTTGCATCGTATAGTCACTGGTGACGAAAAATGGATTCACTACGATAATCCAAAGAAGAGAAAGTCATGGGTTAAGCCCGGCGAACCATCAACATCGACAGCTAAGCCGAATATTCATGGAAAAACACTCATGCTGTGTATTTGGTGGGATCAGCTTGGTGTCGTGTATTATGAATTGCTGAAACCAAGCGAAACCATTACTGGAGCTCTCTACCGAACACAATTGATGAGATTGAGTCGGGCACTTAAGGAAAACGCGCCCATTACTACTCCAGACACGACAAAATTATTCTTTTACACGATAATGCTCGTCCACATGTTGCGGCGCCGGTAAAAACATACTTGGAAACACTCAACTGGGAAGTTTTACCCCACCCGCCGTATTCACCAGACTTAGCCCCTTCTGATTATCACCTGTTCCGGTCGATGGCACATGGTCTGTCTGAGCAGCGCTTCACATCATATGAAGACACCAAAAATTGGGTAGATTTGTGGATAGCGTCAAAAGATGAAGAGTTTTTTCGACGGGGTATCCGAATGTTGCCAGAAAGATGGGGAAAAGTAGTGGCAAATGATGGAAAATACTTTGAATAAAACGTAATGTACTTTTCCTTTACAATAAATTCCTAATTTTTTATAAAAATCTGCGGAAACTTATTTATTGATATACATACAAATGTATTTATTTGTATCATACAGTATTAATATTTTTATTCTTTTTGTGTTAACCTAAACTTTAAGATGATTATTAGCTTACGTCATATCAATGATCCTTAGAATTTACATAATTTCAACTAAATATTACATTTTTTAACAATTTAAACCAAATTAACGAAGTTTTTAGGAAAGACCAAATTAAGAGTATCCTTAACCGGCGGGCTTGCATGGGTGAGTGATGAGTGTGCAGGAAGCAAGGAAATGCCGAGACAGTAGCAGATGGAGATCTGTGGTCTCTGCCTATCCCTACGGGAAACAGGCGTGACGATATGTAATGTATGTATGTAATTGAAAATTAAACTGGGACTACAATCCTCGTTCTAGCATTGTTACTCGACAACCGACAAAAAATTATTGTTGCGATGCGATAAGCGCTAATTGATTGTTTATACCGTTAACATGGCACATGTGTTTAGCTCTTAAACACTAGCTTGCGATAACAATAAGGCTGTTAACATATCGTCAACACTTGTTTACTCGGACCGCACGTTTTTAATAAAGTCAATTCCACACAATCAATACTATTGTTGCCAACGCGATATCCTCGGTTTGCGAGAGTCAACTGATGGATAGAGATCTAGTCTAAAACACGTCATCTACCCTGATCTTCGGCTATACGCATTATCTGCTAGCTGCTTATGTTTACCAGGACGCGGCTTTTACTCCCGCACTCGTAGGTTCTAATATTGGAACCTAAAAAAACATCATTCATCATTCAATAGTAGTGTAATGAAAACCTTCATTACCTATATCGTCGATGTGATTATCAAAATTTGTAATTTCAAAAAAAATATTTTTTCACTTTTCATGCCATCTATCGGCTATAATATTAAAGCGTATTCGATGGAATATTACTTCGTATTGACCTCAAAACATTCCTCGTTTTATACTTAAAATAGGAACGGTTTTATAAAAACTTCTCAAACTATGACAGTAAATCAGGTTTTTGTTGTTCCTGTATAATTCACTCATATGTGCACTTATGAATTCTGATAATTAATTAAACCGACGATATATTATTTGTTTTGAAGTAGTAACACTCTTTTAAATCCAGATCTTTAAAGAATTTTTACTCATTTTACCTTTTTTTACTTTTACTTTATATTTTTTATCATTTTGTTTTCATTATTACCTTTATGTTTTTTTTATTATGCTTATAAATGAGATGTCAGTAACTTAAACAAGTAAAAGCCAACAAGCTCATGTCAGGTATCATATTTTGTAAAAAAAATATATATAAATATATTTGTGGGTAGTAAAGAAAATACATTTTATCAAAAACATTAAATATATTTGTTAAAACATTACAGATTCAATAAAATCATACATCACCATCATGTTACCGCTAACTAGCGAATACTTCAACTTATACGCGCACCGTCGTGTTATCGGGTCGTTCGTTGCAAGCAAAACACATTAAAGCGGCCCCTTACGATCAAAAGCACAGGCGCGTTAGATTGGACGCGTGCTGCTATTGTAAACGAGAAACATGTACCGCCCGTGTATACTGCAGGACTTAGAGCATTGTAGATGCGTTACCTACCGTAGGTCAACGGTGTGAATAACGAAAGGGGAGAATGAAATGAGAAGTACTACTTAACTACATTTAACGTACTGTTATATGTATGATGATATATGTATATCATCAATCAATCAATCATCAGTCCACTGGCCTCCCCCAAGAAGCGCCACTTAACCCGGTCTTCGACTTCACGCATCCAGTTTCTGCCAGCCGTCCCCGAATAGTAAAGAGATATTATATATAAAGAAATAATTTGTGTATCTTCATATTAAATAAGTGTTGAAAAAACTTTTTGTACCCATTTTTAAGCAGATTGTGTGAGAAGAGAGATTTGGGATTATAGTTTGGAGTTTATATGGAGACGTGAAAATTTTGTGCCTTTGTGTATATTGTATTTTACAAACTTTGATAAATTACAGTCGAATTTCGACCATTGAGTATCTTCCATTGACCATTGAATATAGTCGATACTCAATGGTCGAAATTCGACTGTAATAAATATAAGTGTCTATACTATCCACACTAGTATTTATTATACTAAAAAGAAACAGAAAAAAAGTAATTCGTAAAAAGATTCTTTGTTATTACGACAAGATATACTACTTTATCGTACAGAATATATTTTTTGTTTTGCAAGTTTTTTTTTGGTTTGGCAAGATTTCTAAGAAGTCAAATTGTCATTTTTATCTGCAAGCATGTTTGTGGTTACTTTACATTATCTCGTGTTTAATAATATGATATAGTTTATTAAGTCCTGTATGTAAGTTAGATCGTAAGAGGCAGCTTTAAACTCCTTCAAAGGTTACAAAACAATTTGGCACTCGCACCTAACTGACTAATCATAAGCAATAACGATAACTGGACCGTGTTATGTAGAAAGGATCCATCCCGGAAATACGTGAATAAAAGTTGTTATATTATAAACAGAAAAGCATATTGAAGTGAATTTGAAGCCGTTATGACTTTGAAGTCGATGAAACGAAAATGCGACGCTAATTGTTGTATATGTTATGTGTACGTGGGTGTAGGTGGTAGGTATTTCACTGGTTCTTCTTTTCTACTGTTTTCTTCCATTTCATTCAATATTTTTTATTATATGGCACATAGACACTACTTCTTTATGCCAGCATTGTTTTTATGTTATCTATAACTAAAACTCCGCGTTATTTTAATCGCTGCCACCATGTTGTGACCAGTGAAACACGAGAGTACGTCAACAACTGCTTTATCGTGAAATATCCACCACCTACACCCACATAGAGATAACATATACAACACTAATAATGTGAGAAAATCAGATAGAATACTAGGTTTCAATTTTTTTCAAGTGACAGTTACCCTATTATATAATGTAATATATCGACGCAAAAAATCGAAAACGTAGTATTGCGCAAAATGAAATCTTACCAACCGTCTTACCAACGGAGGCAAAACATGGTTTTTGAAAAAAATTGTATCTGATCCACTCAAAAACAGTCACTTTCAATATTTTACAAAATTTTCTATTGGTCGTAGAACTGTGATATTTAGGCCGTTCGACGCAGTATATGCAATATTTTTTTTTTGAAATCTGTCAATACAGCGTTTTCGCTTTTAGCTTCGATTGAGACTTGATTGGTATTTGAAGAGCTTTAACATTTTAATCAAGTTGGATTTCCAAGAGTTCTAAATCACTTCTAACACATTTTTTCGTAGTTGTGAATTTGCATCTTATCATATAAAATATTGAAATATTCATTTTATTATGTCGTCTAGAAAATCTACATATTAAAATGGGTCGGTCGTACATGAGAATATAGATCTATTTCGATTGGTTGACATCCGACACCTGACCTCTTGACTTTAGCCAGTTTGTGGGTTTGATCATTTTTGCAGAACACGATCCAATTGGAGTAATAAAAATACAACATGGAAAATAACAGCGAACTGTACAGCGATTACGCTAATGGAAGATATAGTTACTTAACGTAAACTTGAGACGAAGTTAATAATTGAACGAAGCATACAAAACATAAAATGCACTTAAAACTAATTATCCGCCATTTAACTTCGATGCCATTGTACAGAAGTACAATTTTGAAAGAATTAATGTATTATTCTTTTCCGTGAGGTAAATCACGTTAAGGATTAATACATAGAAGTCGGTTTCTTATGACGTATACGTCCAGTCAAACGACAAAATCATCAAAATATTTAATAACAAAAAGAAATTAAAGCCACTTCTTTTCTGTAAGTCATTTTAAGTAAGTATGAAAAATGTACCGAGGAGAAAAAGCATACATTTTATTATGTTTCTAAATGAAATTCATGCCACTCTTTCAATAAGAGGTAAATAGAGGAATTTCTTTAAAGGAATAATGCCCTTGTAACAGATTTCTTCCACGTGTAATATTTTTAATTGATCTGACCACGCATAATTAATTTTCTGTCCTTTTTCCCCCAAAAAGGATTTATTATTGAATCCGTTTTGGCGGATAAATGGAAAATATTAGCCTACAATTTATTTTATTGATAACTTTCAATACTTTAATAAAACCGAACGCTGCCTAATTTTGGTCTTAATTTACAAGTGTTTATTTATTTATTTATTATATTCATATTTATGAATATAATAAATAAATATAAATCATTATTATTGGGTATTTATGGTGGGGCTTTGTTCAGTAGATTTTGATTAAGGAACAGACTGTGTCGTGACTTTATAAGTTGACTTCAAAAGGCATAGAACTTAAAAATTAATAATAGACAATCATATTATACATTATAAAATAAATGTAATTTAAATATTTGACTTTATACTGACGATAGAGTTTGCTACCGTAAGATCGATTACAGCTAAAAGTAAATATTTTTTTTTGCGATTTATGTAATAATGTAGTTCTTCCACACCAGAACAATGTCTGTGACATTTTAACCGAATTGCACATAATTTCCAAATCCTATCTATCCTATCGAATAATTTTTAGTCAAAACACTATAATTTTCACTATCATCACGTGCACCGTTTAGTCACAGTTTACTACATTTAGTCGCTACTTTAGAATAATTGATTAGAAAATATCTTATTGTAAATACTTAATACAGAAATAAATACTTCTTATATTTAAGTTTATAAGGCTTTCCTCAACAGGTTGTTGTAAGATTTGAGCGGTTTATTTTAAATATACATAATTTTTTATTAAAAATAATATACAACGACAATTCAAACTGAACTAACAGAATATTAAGAAATATATTTTTGTGAATATTTTTATAGTACCTATGTATTAATCGTACGCATAAGGCGGCTGTGTGAAGAAATCTAATGACTGTTACATAATTACCAAATACCAATGTAAGTGGATAAAAATTGTAAACATATTAAAACACATAAGCAACTTATAACTTTATAGCATTTCCGAGTACACCTTATCTGTGGAAAGTTTCAATCTTTCCAAAGTTTTAATTATACATTTTTTAAATTTATAATTAAAACTTTGGAAAGTTTTATATTCCAAAGTTTTAAGAAAATTAAATATTCTTTTAATACGTTAAAAATTATAACATTGTCATTATCTGTAATACATCTATGTTTGTATATAATCTGTGAAATTGTGTTGACAGTTCACCGCGAGCGCCATCTGGCGAATGTATTGCAAACAATTTTTAATATCCTGCCAAGTAAAATGCGAGTTTAACCGAACAGTTTGTCAAAGCAAGCGTGGCAGTATGGTTTATCGTTTTGTTCCTTAAATGTGCCTTTGTTTAGCTGACGAAGGCAGAAAGCACAGACAAAATGTTCGGGATGGAACTTTCGGAACATGGCGGTGATGCATCGTCCCGCGATTGGTTTATGGCAGCCGGCGCACAATGAACCCCGTTTGCCATGGTAATGGGTTTCGCAGTAGGGTTGACCCTCATGCTCGAAGAAGGATCCACCATGGAATGGTTCACGGCATTCCTGAAATTTAAAGAGCCTTGTGTTAGCGACCATTAAAATGTTGTTAAAATATTGTTGAGTTTTAATTTAAAAAAAATACTGTAACAAAAATTGAGAAAATAAATTAATAAAACAAATAAGTTGCGCTGAACGAATGAAGCATACATATATGTATTTCTTTTACAGCGTTATATGTCCCACTGCTGGGCACTTGCTTTATGAATGAATGGACATAAATTCTCTACGATTGTCCAAGGAGGGGTGTTTAAGGGTGTAAAATTTTTTAACGAGCTACTCTTAACCTATTGTTAGTACATTATTATGAGAGAGCAGTAACTGGCTTTATTATTACATAATTGTCTTATATCTTATGTATCTTGGAATAAGCTGTTGATCTCATGAAATAAATAAATAAAGTAGAAGGCTAGAAATTCTTTTTTAAAATTTTATTCAAACACTAAAATACCAAAAAAAAAATTGTCTGAAATAAAGATTATTATTATTAAATCCTAGAATCAGTGTTTTTTTATATATTTAATACTTTATTGTACACGAAATACAAGATTTAAAAGGAAAGAAGATGTACAAGGACGAGCTTAACTTAAAATTGAGTTTTCTCCAAGCAAACCTAGGAGTAAAAGAGAGTTAAGATAAGCCGTGAGGATAGAAAGAAGTGTAAAACAACAAAATATAATAATAATATACATAACAATACATACTATATAAAACCATACATATATAAACATATAAATACTAATAATATATAATATAATACTATATAGATAAGAGGATACATATATATATAATATACACATATATAAATATTTTATACTGAAAGGAAATGTTCTTTAATTCTTCTCTTAAATACATCCAGTGAGAGGCCTATCATGTATAGTATGTGGGAGAGAGTTCTACAAGTGTTTTTAGTCAAAGAATACAGAATTCCGGTGTGAAAATGGATATTTTTATGGGTTGAACCTGCCGCTGCTGTTAAGTCTGTACTGATAAGCTGTGTAGGGTGCGCGTACTTATTATTATTACTTAATAACTTAAATAATTTAATTACTTGTATACTCGAATATATTCTATAAAATAATTTGTAAGTGTTTCAATTGAGTCGCGAAGATTTGGCGACCGTGACAGGATTCGAACTCAGAATAAACATCTACATACATAAATATATTTATCCCGACGCGATAATCTATGAAGACTACAAAATCGGTAGCTTCGCTGTTGAGATAGGTCTGCTATTCTAATATTTTACAATCCACATTTCAAATATATGTTTGTGACAGTAAAAACTCCTTATTTGCGGCGAACATTTTCTTTATACGTATTCCTTCGTTTCTTTAGATACGCGATCTAACGAAACGAAGGAAACGTGGAACGAAGTTTCGGGAAAAACGCACCGTACTTAATTCGCCATTCATCCAGATGGTGGGAATAAAAATTTAATAATTAAATTATACCGATGCGTTAATAAAGGATATCAAATTCTTTTAATATACCGAATATTAAAAGAATTTGATTTGATGTTTTTTCTTTTCACAACCCATATATGTCCCACTGCTGACCCACCACGCTTGTCCAATGCCAATTAGCGGGGTTACTAGAATATACAGTTCTGTAGGCCATACATATATTTATCGCATATATGTAGGCCATACATATATGCGAGGATCGAATCCGCGACCATTGACTCATGCTCATGGGCGAGGGGCCGCGCCCCTGAGCCAATTGGTTGTCAACTACCCTGTGGAACCAGTTAATTTTAGCGATGTTTCCGAAGCGATACGAAAAAAATAAGCCTACACACTGCTTAAAGATCAGCACCGTTTTTGCAACCTACGGTATTGCGAATATTTATGGGCGGCCTTGATTACCTTCCATCAGGTGACACGCCTGCTCGTTTGCTTTCCTATCCCATAAAAAAGTACTACTGAAACTGTGCCGAAGTTTTGAACAGATAGATACAATCAAGTGACATTCAAGAGTTGCGTGAATAGCAATATGAAGATTTAATGAAAACCGACTTGAAGGAAATGTTAACTCCGCATCCCACTGAAGAAGAGCCTACGAGAAGCTCTGAAAAGGTGGTTTTTTACTTGAAAAATCTGAGTGCAGGCTTATGAATGACAAATGAGCGTTGTAATTTTTCTTGAAGATTGATCTATCAGTCGATAGAAGAGATGGTTTAATTAGCTTGACCCCGTATATATTTGTTTGTTTTTTTTTCAACATCTTGCGACGGCTTTGACAATTGACTCACTTCTATTATATTGATTTTTATGAAACTGCACATACATTGAGACATATCCCGTGACAATACATTATATTAATTCAATTAAATTCGTCCTACCGTTATTAGTAACCTTCTTGAGTTTCGGTTCATTTGATTTGATTTTTTTTGGAATAAGAAGCTTTTACTGTGATTAAAAATATTATCAAGAAAAAAAAGCGTATTCGAAATTTTTTTATTAAAATCTTACTGATTAGACAAGTATTAATTTTATAGCTTTTATTCTATTTTTCGTCTTAGGCGCAAGCCACACCGACAACGATGCGAATTGAACGAGTCGACAACGTCGCCTTATGAATAGAATGGATGGTGATATAAATACCACATCATCCGGTGGCCCACAAACAAAGCGACCCGATTCGCGTAGCCGCTGTGGCTGACGTGGCTCCCACTGACGTCATCAACGACACCTAACTATAGCTTTGAGGAAACCTTACACTGTCACTTTATTGACGTGTTTTTTTTGTTGTTTTCTTAGCACCGATCACAACAATGGTGATAACGGGTCATTGCCAGGTGAGGTGACCTTGACGGTAGCTGACGGTGGTCTTGACGTGTCAAAAGCGTGCACTTTGACCGCCACCGTCTCTTTGTAAGTTTATTATTATTTTTGTTTTTTTTTTTTTTTATTTTTTTTTGTATCTTTATTATATAAACCTTAACATTATATTAGATTAGAAAAATATATTACATAGCTTTTAGATCGCCTATTAAGTAAGCTAGACTAGACATTTTTGGTACTTTTGTAACTGAATAACATTTGTGTATTGTGTGAGTCATGCCTTAAGTAACGCCGAAGCGGCGTGTGCATAGCTGTAAGAGAAATATAGGGGAGGGCATCCGTTTAGGGGGTAGGTTTTGGAGACATCCCTTATTCTTCTTCATCCACACCGACGCATTTGGGGCATACCGGCTTTCCCTCCATTGCATAGAATGATTTGCCTTTAACTGGATTTTGGCATTCCTGTATGATTGAAATGGTGGAGTTTAGATATCGAATTATGACAAACTAAACTTCTTACATACTATACCTGGCGTAAACGCTTTAAAGCTGTAATTTGGAAAAATTATACTGTACCTGTCATATGGAATTTTGGTGTCCAGGAATAATTGTTTGTGTATGTCCCAAAGTAATCCGGAGTCCAGCCTGATACTAACCTTGCATACGAAGCAGTCTGGATGCCACTGTGTGTTCAGAGCCGATATATAGTTCTCCATGATAGGTTTGCTACATCCGCCGCATTTTGGTGCGAACATGTCAAAGTAATCCGCACGACAGTACGGCTTCCCATCCCGCTCATGGAACCCATCTTCCCCAAACTGCTGCCCGCATTGAGCGCAGAAGAAGTGCTCCGTGTGCCAAGTCTTCTCCAAAGCCGTCACGCATTTCTGTAACCGAAGTAAATTATAAAAACAAACACTGAAGGAAATAGTTTCAATTTGAAATAGTGATTTGAAACTGACATCGAGGATCGGCCCATTGCAGTACGCGCATCTCGGCGAGAAGAGATTGTGGTAATCTGGTTCGCAGTAAGGCCTGCCATCACGCTCGAAGAAGTTCCTCGTGCCCAATTCTTGGTTGCAGTGGGCGCAGGTGAAATGTTCAGGATGCCACGTGCGGCCCAGGGCGGTAATGACCTGCGCAGAAGAGAAAACAATTCCAATATCCACTGTGTCGGAAATAAATCACTTTTCGGAGGGCCAACGACTTGGTTTTCACATTAAGTATACAATCGATCTTTTGTAATTCACAACGAAACAATAATCGATGAAATCCGAGTCGCCGTTTCCCTTCGGTCATCATTTCCACCTGTCCAACGATGGGCTTCTCACAGGCGTTGCAACATCCCTTCTGGGGAGTTTGTACTCCTTGGCGACTCATGTCTGCCCGGAGGGATCCGAGCATATGTTCCAAGGAGGCAGACTCTGCTTGCCGTGGGTTGCTGCGATAGTGTTCTTGCCACGCGTGTTTCTCCCGGTACACGTTGGTCCCGCTATCAGCGACGTTGCCTGTCACCTGAGAACAAGGAGAGATTACAGCTTTTCAGTTACACCAGTCAAAGTCGAATTTCGGCAAACATTGCATTCCAATCAACTCCGAGAGTTAAAGCCAGTAACGTACAGAGGTAACTGGTCGGTCGTAACGGTCTGGAGCGAATGTTGTCCGAGTAAAATGTTTGGTTATGTACTCTAGTATATTATAGCTGGCGGCCCCACTACGCCCGTGATGTAACTGTGGACTATCTTTAGATACGAGCATAGGAACGGGCGGGAGCGAGACAACGGCGCTGGAGTGGTGACTACTCTCGCGACTGGAAATAGACGTCGACCAAGAAAGGCGACTTGTAAATATTATAATAAACGGAAAATCGGCTGTTCAGTAGTGCAGTGTGCCGACGTGACCGTGACAGCTGCCAAATGATATTGGACTTTAGCTCGATGCTTTTAATCACCGGTTTTTCGCGTGAGCTCATCATATTGACTTTGACAGTGAATAAGCTATAACTTCACGCTGGTTCTTAAACTTTTGAAGGAAAAAAAATGTTATGTAAAAGGCCACGCCTCTTTTTTCAACATTAATTTTCACGAACTATTACTATTATTATTAGAAACAAGATTACTATTATTGATTTTCTTATTATATGTACAATCTAGCCGTGGGCTAAATAATTTGTTTTTGACTTAATTTCCTACGCATGCATATCTAAGAATGTGTCCATCAACACTTTTCTTATAGTTTTTATTATCGGGGAAGATACTTTGTTCTTGTTTTTTTATATTTAATAATATATTTATTTCAATTCACTAAACTAAGATTTCGTTAAACTAACTCAAAAACTTTAGGTAAGTTATTGCTGAAAATGTATAAGTTCATTTCAGCCGAAAATATTCATGATTTATATAAAATAAATAAGCGATCATGTGTGGTTTCCGATTAAAAAAAAATAGGGCCACAACATTTCTTTCCATGGGTATCGACTTGACGTGTTTTTATTTCAGTTTCATAATATTATTATCAGTTATAATGGAGAGCTATTATTATATTTTGTTAGTCTCGCTAAAACTCTTTTATTTTTCGCTAAAAGACTGGGAAGGTTTACGAATAAAAAAAATATAGTGAAAAGATAAAAAAAATCTTTTTTCTTTTACTTCCAAATACTTTCAATAGATGGCGTTTGTGACGATTTTATGGTCTAACAGACGTGTTTTTATACAAACTGTCGTTTCTTTTGTGGGATTTTAAAAATTATTGCATACCTAAGTACTAACAGAAGATGAGCCTACCAAGATATATTATCATTTTTATTAATTTGAATGAATAAATTGTAGGCGAAACGCAGTTCACTCGGTTATCTAGTATTTTATATATATATATATATATATATATATATATATATATATATATATATATATATATATATATATATATCAAACACATTTGACATGAAAAAAAAACGTAAATTAAAACGTCTTCGTGACAATCGCGCCAGCGTTCGTACTTTATATACAAAAATATTAAACTTAAATACCTTAAAATCTGAAAGCGAGGCCATGAGGTCATCCAGCTCCTTCGTGGCGCTGGAGGCATGGTGGTGATGTCGGCTGGCAATAGTGGGTGGTGGTTGTTGCTGCGCTTGTGCCGGCTCTACCACCGTCTCCTGAACCGTGACCGTCACCTGCTTGGTGCCCGGTCGAGGCAGCGTGCCCGACGCTGGTGGGATCGGGGAGACTGACGCGCGGCTGTTCGAGAAAAAACAAATTTGTGTTAGTAATGATTAATCCTTTGCGCTTCAGAGGCGACTAATAGGCAACACACCGTTGTTGCTTGTTTCGTGCTGCGCCTCGAAGGGCCACCGAAGTCTTTATCTCTTTTCATTGATGACAATTAGTTATAACTATTATGTCAATAATGTTAAGTAATATACAATAATATTAAATATCTTCAAATGTACTAGTCAGTTTGTATAGTTAAATCTTGAAAAAATGGTAGCTATTCTACCAAAAACATTATGGATTTTACAGTCAACTTAAAAAGGTCACAATACCTATATGCATTTATTTCATATCACTGTAGAACCAGATACCTCCAGCGGTGTTTTCGAATCGATACGACATTGGATCCCTCAAATAACATGCCTATTTATTAAATACTGGCAACATTTTTGCAATGCTTATGGCGCTGCAGATAGGCGGCGTTAATTGCTTTTCATCAGGTGACACGTCTGCTCGTGTGCCTTCCTATCCCACGAGAAACATCGCTCCACTTATTTGTCTACCTGTTCACGTTTGTTTGTCTACCTGTTTCAAAATAATCCTGATCATAAGCAACAATAGCTAAATTGGTAAGCAGTGCGCATACGATCTGAGGTTCAACGTGTTTAATACCTTTGGACTATTGATGTGAACCATATTTTGGACAAGCACTATTAGCTAAATTGGAATCGGTGACAAGGATTCTAGTTTAAAAAAAACACTGCTAGTCTTCTATAAAAAATAACAAAAGCCAAATAGGGCGTTATCGTGGCGCAGAAATAATTTGGCACCGATTCAGGAAACATGATTTATTTGACATTGTAACATGTAATTTATGCGATGCAAATTATGTACGGCGAATCTGAGGTAGATATTATATTGTTCTGCTATGTATCAACTGGGCAGATGACAACCAATTCATTTGTACGTCGATAAAACAGTTCTCCAGTACAAAATGTATATTTTTTGTATTTAAAAATGAAGATATAAAATAAGAAATGAAGATAGACAGCGATGGGGAGTAAAAGAAGGTGCCCAAGGTGAAGGTGACAAAAGTTGAGAAAGGGATGCTTAGATGGTTTGGGCACATAGAGAGGATGGATGAAAGACTGGAAAAGAAATTTACATTGCGAATGTGGATGGAAGGGCCGGTAGGGGAAGACCACGGCAAACATACTTTGATCAAATTCCGACATCGTAGCAGATGAAGATCTGTGGTCACTGCCTACCCCTACGGGAGACAGGCATGACGATATGTATATATGTATGTATTTTATATTAAGTGTGAATTTATTTGTAATATTGCACAAAAACCACTTAAACAGAAACAACGTAAAAAGACAAAAAAGAACAGATTTTTTTTTAACTGAAGAATCTTTTCTATTTGTCTTTTATTATCTACAGAAGCTAAACAAAACAATTTAAAGCGTTTGAAGAATTATTTGCGGAAGTGTCTTCTGACAAGGTCTTTCGGTGGTCGTTAACCGTCGAGAGACGTCTTTGAAGCCCACGTCAGTAAAACATGACACCATTAGAAAGCGTTTGTATCGAAATTGGCGTCTGCCCCAATAATGCGACATTTTGTCTGGTGACATTAGTCTATTATAAACCAACACAATGTGTGTTAACAATACGAAGTATTATGTTAAGGTTGTCCGGTTGCAAAATTATGTTAGAAAAATCATTTTGCGTGTTTACGATTCAAAGTCATCATCATTATCATCTGCTTGCGGTGAAGGGAATGATGTATTATTATATCTAAATCAACTTTACAAAGATAGACTGTAGACATTTTCGTTATCTTATTAAAAATAGATGTTGCTGATATAATATAGATAAATTGTATAATAATCATCATCAAAATGGTTTCTTTTGATCAAAACCAGACGAGAGAAGTAACCGAGGTAGGCCAAAACTCAGGTGGCAAGACGGAGTCGACCAAGACCTTAAAACTATTGGTGTGATGAAGGGCAAGGAATAGATCAGACTGGAGGGATGTTGTAGACCAGGCCAAGGCCCACTCGCGGTTGTAGCGCCTTTGATGATGATGATGATGATGAAAATTACTAGTTACTTTACTCTTTTATAAAAAAACCTTCATTGATGCCTATAATCTTCTATACATATAAAAATGGAGAGCCATTTTGTTAGTCTCGTTAAAACTCAAAAACGGTTCGACCGAATTGAATACTTTTTTTTATTTTCTTCGCTCTAATATAGTTAAGGTTTACGAATAAAAAAAATTAGGGAAAACATAAAAGAACGGCTTGAAAAAATGAAAAATTATTTTTCTTTCTTGTGACAGCTTTATCATTTAACCCTTCTTTGCATAATGGTGGAAATTTCCATCATAACACTGTTTGCCCAAAAAATTATATAAAAAAACAAGTTCACTTCAAGTTGATCGTGTCTGGATACCTTTTTATTGTCCATTGCATAAAAAAAAACATAGCTGCCAAAAATAAGCAAGTGCCACTATCAGTAAAACGAGCTTGAAGTTATCATTCCGCTATTTGTTGTAATTGCAATAAACGTATAATTTTGTTTTATTATATTTTACAATTTCTTGTAGTAAAAATAATAATTGTTTAGTTAATTATCATAAAGAATAAAATATATCTAATGACATCCTCTTTTATTTTGTATTTAGTACTAAGCCAATGATCTTACTTTGCATGATAATGGAAATTTCCATCATATTGTTTTTTACTAAATTTATACTATAAATATATACTAAGATTTTTTTAACCATTTTTCCTTTAATTTTGAACATGAATTATATCACCCTGATTTATTTCACCAATAGAGAAAAAATCATGCAAAGAACGGTTAATGTATCGTATATATCGTGCGATTTTGAAAAGTATTGCATACCTAAGTGCTATCATACGAGGAGAAGATAAATACTGGGGAACATAAATTGTATATTAAGTGAAACGAAGTTTACCGGGTCATCTAGTATATAATAAAAATATTGTCGGCCTAATTACTAGAATTCGTAACTTCAAACATTTTTTCTCTGTCTAGTGGATAATCTTAAACAGTATTCAATACTTCATATATACCTTAAACAAACCTCTTTTTATATCTAAAGTAAGAACGGAAAAGAGTTGCTAACAGGAAAAAATCGTTACAGTTAGAGACAGAGATGTTAATAATTAGGTAAATTTTTATGTGTTATGTACGTGTACGAAAATGAAGGCTAAATAAAGGCTTTAATTATTATTATTATTATTAAGAACGGTTTACAAACTATGAAAGAAAACAATTTTTTTTTGGTGTTCCTGTAAAATTAAATTTCAATTAATCTGAAAGTTAGGCCGCGATATACAAGCTGGCGGTGCCTTCCGCCCACAGAATCAATGGTCGCGGGTTTAATCCCCGCATCGGAATAAATATATGTACGGCCTACAGATATTTATTCCGAGTCTGGTAACTCCGCCAATCCGCATTGAACAAGCGTGGTGGGTTAATGTCCGTTCCTTCAGAAATGGAGAGGTCCGTACTCAGCAGTCGGACATATATGGGCTGCAGGAAAAAAATACAAGCCACAAACAATTATATTATTATATAAATGCACAAACAGGTGTGCAAAGCATGTCATTTCTCTACGCCGTAATTGAGAACAGGAAGGAGGCGAGCACCGTTGAATGCCAACATCGATTTATAACGCAAACTAAACTTGGATAATAGGGGTTATTATAACTACGCACATGGAGAATAAGAATTATTAGAGAATACAAGAACACACCGAAACTATATTAAAACGCTTTATACGGTCTAGGATTTTTCGACCAAGTGCGGCAAGCAAGACGAGTCCTTGACGAGACGAGAACTTCTTTTTAAAAATCGAAAAAGAAGTCAAGCAATGTCTTTATTATTACTAGACTTCTTGTTAACCAATCCAACTTAGCTAATAATGCTTGTGCCAGGATATGGTTCACATCAATAGTCCAGTGGAAGATGCAATGTCACGACGTTCCGATCGTGAGGCCGAAGCCGCCTTTTCCTGAATGACGACTGTTCCCAAGAGAAATCATCTCAAGGCCGGTGGGCCGCCAGGCGAGTCGAAGACGATAAACGGGGCTCGATTATGAATGAAATTACTAAACCACATCGAGACACGACGTAAAATAAACAAGGACGCCAAAAACTATTCATTTTCGAATGAAAGTCAATATGAAAAGGGGAGTTGTTGCCTCCTCAGTAGAAGTGTATACAGAATCGATTAGCCCCAAGACATGAGAAGACGTAGTAAGTAATTAATCAATCAAAAATTGTCAATATATTTTTTTTAATTTTAAGTAACTTCTAAACAGGTGCTGCTTGTAGAGACCGGGTCTGTTTTTCACATGTAATCTATTTTTTTTTCTTTGCAACTTGAATGTTACTTAAACATAACCTAACATTGTCATGGTTATCTGCAAGACTAAACTTTGATCTATACGCATTGACATGTTGAAAAAATAAAATAGAAATAAAAATAATTATAACTGAGGGGTTTCTTTCGCCGTTTCATTTCTATTCAGAGAACCGGATTACGAAATATTGGTAATGCTTTATAAATAACAGACTGACGCTCAATAAATTAAATAAAGAATTTGCATTGATTTGGATCATAACAATGTTACAATGTATATAGCTAACATGAGTTAGCGGTAAGTGGCAGCATTTTCTAGTATCACGGCGATTCTTACGGGACGTGTAGTAACCGGATAATTCCTTTTGTTTTCCTTTTTGCAGTTTTTCATGGATCTCGGTGGTTACTCATCATAAGGCGACCCATTTGCTATATTACCCAATCCCCTCCATACAAAATTAATATATTCTGTAGGCAATTCTTGATATGAAATCAAAGTTACTAAATTATATTTATGTCAATGTCGTGATTTTCTCGTTATGACGTGCGTGCACACGGGCTAGATACAATTTTATTATAATACCGATATACATCTCGCGGGGAAATCGTAAATCAAAGCGAATGTCAGATGTGCGATAAACGTGGCCCTTGGTCAATGAAAAATAGTTTCTATTTTATCAAGTGGAATGTTTGGAGGTTTCATTGAATATTTTCCTACAATTGGGTTGCGCAATTTTAAAACCTAGTAACAGATATGGGACAATTTATAGGAGAGCCAAGAAAACAATTTTGCATTTTTCTGCATTAAAAATGTATTCTGTTTAACGTTTATAATTTTACAATTATATATCTAAGGTCTTTTTAGACATAATAATAATGCTCATATCGATGACCTTTACATAGTTAGATGCATATTGTAAAAACCGATGTTTCTGGGGAGGTGGGGTAATTAGATATACTAACGGGCAATCCACAGCTTTTTTGCCTACTTTTTCCAAAAAAAACAGCTAGATTTGCTGGAAAACGTCTCCAAACGGAAATAAGCTTTCCTTTTGACAACAATAATGTCGACAGTCAGAATTTTTACTTAGGAAAGATCCGCGACAAACAAACAAAATAGAAAAGTAATAATGTGATAAAACAACTCTCCACTTCCCAGCCACTAGAGACTACCCAACAACTGGAGAGTTGTTGACGGCCGTTTTTTGATGAGATTTAGTTTAAGTTCCCCGTATATCTTCTACTTCTTCCAGTAAGAAATTTATTTTTCTATTTCCACATTATTAAATTTCTATTTTGTTGGTTTGTCGCGGATCTTAGCTAAGTAAAAATTCTGCTTGTCCACATAGTAATGGATTTCCGCATAGTAACGTCTGACTCTATTAATCAACAATTATGTTACTATGTCTGCGTACAATAGAGTTTAAATAAATATAACGAAAATAAATGCGCAGACAATTCCCGATACACAGGAAGTTGTGAACCCAGGGATCCTGTGCGATAATCGCAACGCAACCGTGCCCGTGACGTATCGACCGACTATTTTGGTCGCGTTACAAAAATACACGCAGTTTTCACACGGCCCGTCGTCTCGCCAACGACCGTGTAGAACACGCTTCAATATCATTATGGACCAACACGATGATTTGTGTTGGGCGCACTTAACAACCAATGTAACCTTCGCCAATATTTTTTCATGGGATAGGAAGGCAAACGAGCAGGCGTGTCACCTGATGGAAAGCAATCAAAGCCGCTCATAGACTTCCGCAGCGCCATAGGCAGTGTGGAAGCGTTGCCGACCTTTAAGGAAAGTGTCATTATGGGAATGGAAGGGGGAGGGAAGGGGGAGGGTGTTGCACCTCCGGGACCCGGCCGCTCACCGAAGCGAAGGTTTTCTGCCGGAGTGTGGTACTTCCCCAGGCGAGCCGGCCCATTCATGCTACAGACAAATATTATGCCATTTAGTATGACAAAGTATTCGTCTGCAGCGTGGCTCCACCATTATTTATATTACATTAAGCGTTTTTTTATAAGATAGGGAGGCAAACGAGCAAGCGTGTCGCCTTAAGGAAAGCAATCACTACCGCCCATAACCATTTGCAACATCATAGGCATTGGGGATGCTTTGTTGGCCTTAAAGATATGAATAGGCTTGTATTTTTTAAAGTATAAATGTCGTATCCGTTATAATACCACTGAGGGTAGCTAGTAGAGAGTAGTTGTGCGCGGAGAGCTTCGGAAAAATGTACCATACTAGATTGAATATTAAGTGGTTTTTTAAAATTGGTATTTATATCGTATATAATGACGGCGACGTGGTTCGCCATACGTCACGTCCAGATTTCCACAAGGGCGAGAAGGGAGTAACGGAGAGCTGTTTCGTTACGATGAATATGAGAGGAAGGATGGATGAAAAGATGGATGAGTGTGAAGGAGGCAAGGAAGGTGTTCCGGGATCGTAGCGGATGGAGATCTGTGGTCTCTGCGTACCTCTACGGGAGACAGGCGTGACGATATATATATATATATATATATATATATATATATATATATATATATATATATATATATATATATATATATATATATATATATATATATATGTGTGTGTGTGTGAGTGTGTATTTATATGACAATTTAATAATATCTCTGTCACTAAACAAAATGCGCCGACACACACAATATGGACGCGATGTGGTAATTTTATCGGTTTTTACCGGGTTTCGTTCGTTTTGCAGTGAGTGCAGGGATCTGGAGGGTTAACTTCTTTCACCTTCTTCTACTTTCTTTTCCCTTCAGAGAAGGGGACAACTCGGACATATTGTGGGTGAAAAAATAGAAATAGATACTTCAACGAAGATTAGATCAAGTTGTAGAATTATATATGCCCAACAGTAAAGCGTCTTTTCGTATTTTGCTTTTACAACTCGGCCTAAGATAGATTCTCTCAATGTAATCAAGTGATTTTTATTTTGTTATAACCAAAAAGTGGAATGCTGGAGTATAGACCTCGTATTGGTAAACGTATTGAGGAACACCCATCTATCAGATAGAGTGACGATCTGCACAGGGCGACTAGCAGTAAATCGATGTATGATTCCGAAGATCGGGCTAGGTGCCGCATTGCACTGCCGCAAGCTGTTATTGATGATGATGATACCCAAGAATATATAGTTTTCTATTGTTGTTTCTTGTTATAATTCATTTTCTGAGTAAACGTAACCTAATCAGATTAAAGTTATCCGAAAAACATAATTAACGATTCCGAAATGAAGTAACAAAAGCCGAAAATCTACACTTTCAAACATGTATACGAGGTTATTACTCATACACTACAAAGTCATAATATTACTTCTCCCTTGACATTATAATACATGACACATAAAACATTTCGCGGCCAGCTGTCGAGCGTGTCGACCCATTTTGTTTATTTGATTCGCTTCAGTTTCTGACTACGCTATAATTTTTAAAATTGTAATATTATTTATCGACAGATGCGTTAGCTTTTTAACGTTCCCGTCAACTTACATCAGTGACGTTCTGTTTTTATTTCATTTTCATAATCTTATATTATTATCAGTTATATTGTTTAATTGTGGTGGCGTATTATACAATATAGTTCGATTAAGGCGTATAAGTGAAGAATGATATGAAATAAATGCGTGTATCGTAACTTTTTAAGTTGACTGAATAAGTCCATAGAAGGATTCGGTAGAATAGCCATTATTTTATCAAGACGTAATGTGATAAGCTGATTAGTTACATTTCAAGTGATTGGATATTATTATATTTAACTTGACACTGGCATAATAGTTATAACTAATTGCCATAAAAGAAAGGCAAATATAGCATTTGACAAATTTTATTATATTATATGGACTACAGATTTATACATACATTCAACATCTATTACATATATTCAATCTGCTAAACTTATTCTAATTTTAATACTAAAAGTTATTATCATGATATTTTTATTTTATTTTATTATTAAATTTATTTTTAAAATAATATTTAAGCACCCCGATTAAATTGCGCTGCTGACAGTTTTAAGTACAGAATTGCAAATGCTTAATTCTTAAAGTGACCCCCCCTCTAGGCTGTTGATAATAAAAGATAAGGGGTATAGGAAAGCCATCTCGCTTCAAGTCGAAGACCAATTTAGTGATTTATCTTGGTCTTGGTCGGTCTTTACGTATACACTTAAGACACACTTAATCGACAATACCTACATATACATTGCGAACTCATGACACCTAAAATCGTATGTAACCTTGGTATCTATCTTCGTCGATTACAATGACGTCTACTAATGCGTACAAGACATCTAAAACCTTGACTATAGTTTGGCTAAGGTTAATAGACTTCGTAGCTTAGACTAGCTCTTTTACTTCTTAGCTAAGAGTCCTGAATAATTTTATTTTTCAACTGTCAAATTAATTTGACAACCACGTTGACAGAGTTAAATACATATCTGTATTAATTTTTATTTGATTGTGTGACTTCCATGATTGACTTGACACTGGCAGAATTCACTGATAGTTGCCATAAACAAAGAATTGAACTGAATATCTGTTTTTAAGCGGGGTTAAGCGAAATGATATGTCCTTTCTGACGCATAAAATTTTCAAGAACTTTAACGATATATTAATATTATTTATGTATAATTCTATGTATAGAAATAAATACCAGTTATCGAAAACAAAAAATGACACAAGATTTCATCATCATTTATAACCTGGTGTCCTATTATTTAAACGAAATGGACGGAGGAGTGCTTTTGCACGGCGTACTTGATAAATATTAAATTTTTTTAAATAAAAATAAAAAAGGTGAATCGGATTGTTGTGTAAAAAAAAGATATGGTTCGCCGACGTCTGAATAAACTCTTTTTTTAATAACCAATGGGAAATCCTATATATCGGACTCCTTATACAAACCAAAACACTGGGTGTTTCTTCGCGTCACTTACATCGGGATCACGGGAATGCTTGCCTCATATCCGAAACCCCAAAGGGGTTGCCTTCGTTGGCCCATCATTTTTTTGAGGTTCCCGTGGCGCGGCCTTAAGAAACAAGCTTACATATTTCCTAAAGACCGGCAAGGCTTTTCAATGCCTATAACATTGCGGATATCTATGAGTGGTGTTGATTGCTTTCTATCAGGTGACACGCCTGCTCGTTTGCTTTCCTATTCCATAAAAAACAAGATTTAAGTGTATTGAAACATAAATTAAAAAATGTATTAACATACCCATTGGGAACGTCAGCGCTGAGCTGGTCGAGGAGTGAGTCCACGGTCGGTCTGGAAGACGCAGGGCTGGTCGCACCATTTGTTCGCGTGTATCCCTCTGCGACACAAAATATAGAATGATCAAATATAAAAAAATCATCAGATGCAACTTTCCTACTTGGCTTAATAAGAAGAATCCGCATTCGGCTTGAGTTCTTTTTCTAGAATATTTACTACGTATTTTTTCGTCAAAATTATCCTAAAATGTATTTTTATGTCTTTTTAGCGAAGTTTCGAAGACTGAAGAGTACTCCCGAATTTCATAGTCCTTCTTCTCCCTAGTCCGTAACTTACGCGTTTGTTCGCAATTCCTTTCGACTAAGTTCTAAAGATCCCAGAGTGAACCACTCCATTTTATATACAAAAAAATTAACACAAGCAAATTAGAAAAATAATATTTCACATATATGAACCAAAATATAAAAGAAAAAATTACAAATCAAAATTTTTAACAAATATGTTTTTTATCATCAGCATAAAATTCATATCATACGTTTCTATTGTAGAAATTGATCGTCTACAAGCATATAATTTTTACTGTCTAACATATAAATTCGATAACGAAGACAGGATGGAAGGTTTAGAGTCCTACAGAATGCCGAAATCAAAGAGCGATACTAACATAATCGGAGAGATAAAGGCACATAGACTCCGTTGAAGCGGTCACCTGGAGGACGAGAGAGGATCGTGAGGTCAAAAGGGCATACGTGGCAATACCTTCCGGTCGACCTAGGTACTATAGTGATACATTCATAAATGTATTACCATATTCATAATGTAACCATATTCTATATTCATAATGTACATAGGTATTACCATATTCATAATGTACGATGTACGTTTGTTACTCTTTCACGAAAAAAGTACTGGACGGATTTGGATGAAACTTTACAATAATATAGGTTATACATCGGAATAACATATAGGCTACTATTTGTAATGATTTTATGTAATGTTGGTCGTAATATAATTTTACTATTAAGTAAAAAAAAATATCTATTTAAAATGATCTGTCACGAAACTTAATGTGGCAGACCAAATTCCATGCGAGCGAAGCCGCGGGCAAAAGCTATTATAGTATTATATAAATGTACAATGAAATGCAAGAATAAACTAATATCGTTTTGAAGAATTTCATTTGAAGAAGCCCCCTAAAGATCCCGAATGTCGCCGTAAGCAGTACAGGCAGGCACACTACAGTACCGATGGGGCAACGCAGTGATCGCTAACCTGTGTTTCGGGCAGGCAATAGGCGAGAGGCAGCCCAACATCATGACCAGTGGCGGGTTCCCGTATCAGAAGCCATGACACACTTTGGGTCGTTATACCGGCAAAGTAAGTCTACCATTAAAAATAAGTTATATTGTTACGTAAAACATAAAACTTCAAAGACAATGGTAATCTTCAATGTTAAGTTTCAGCAGATTAGAGACAGGTGTCACAGGTGGAGAGAGATATGTGCCAAAAATTCACCACCGTGTCGACGGATGTAAGCACGTGCTTCGAGACGAAAAAGCGTTATTGTGTTTACAACCAAGCAAGTGGGTGTCGGCGGCTATTCTTCTACGTCACAGTTTTATACGGTCAATGAAACTTGTGTCACAGCTTTTATATGTGTGGCACATTCAGAAATTCTGCACTCGAAATGAATATGTATGTATTTCCTATTAAAAGTTAGCACACACAATAATCATAAAAATAAAACAACAAAATTATACAGGCCTTTAAAAGTAGGCCTGTATAATTTTGCTGTTTTATTTATATATAAATTTTATAAAGGTATACCCCACATGCACTACTCTTGCCTGTAAGCTGTAGTGCAGGCTAATTCATTGTCATTTTTAGCCAGTTCATTTTTCATGTACGTATGTATGTATATATGCATACATATTTGATATCGATGCAAAAAAAAACAATGAAAACGTAGTATACCGCAAAATGAAAACTTACCACCAGTGCCAAAAACCTTCTAAGATTTCTGAAAAAATTTGATCACTCAAAAACAGTCAGTTTCAACAATTTTGTATTGGTACTAGAGCTGTGAGACTAAGACCATTCGACGCAGTTTTTTTTGTTTTGATTCGATAATGCAATAAAAATGTTTAGACCTCTGGGTAATGTATGGCGTTTTCGTTTTTGTGGTAAAACTATGATCTAGATGAATTTCTGTCAAGAATTTTTGATAAAAATTGTTAAAACGTAAATTTGTTACTCCCCCCTCTTTAGTCCGCCATCAGTCACCGATGAAAATAATTGTTCGCCTCAGATCACACAAGTCAACAGCGCATTATTATTTTAAAGCGAGTCTGCTGCCAAGATCCAAAATAGCATTTGTCAAATTGTAATGATGGTATTAAACTGTGTTTTGCACGGAGAAATACATAAATTGTTTCGAGTTATTGTTAGGTCATTATTTGCGGTAGTGTAATGTTGGACATGATGATTGAACATTGATTGATTTTCAAAATGGCGGGGGGGGGGCACAAAGGGGCCGCAACATTATGTAACGGATGGTTAAATCTTTCGCGGATTTACATACGTACATATCGTCACGCCTATCCCCCGTAGGGGTTGGCAGAGACCACAAATCTCCATCCGCTACGATCCCGGCACACCCTCCCTGCTTCCTTCACACTAATCCATCTTTTCATCCATCCTTTCTCTCACATTCATCGTAGCGAAACGGCTCTCCGTTAGTCGCTTCTCGCCCTCGTGGGCATCAGGATGTGACAGTTGTTCGCCACCGTCATTTTTTAACAAATAAGGTTTATTAAAATTCGTCATAGTGAATCCCACAAGCCGCAAGGGAGGATTGAGGTCAGCCCCAGGAGAGCCCCGCATGCTGAGGTAAGGCGTAGTACCCGGGAGCCCGATCCTCGCCCCTACCCACGCACCATAAAAGTGTTTGTAGCATATCAAGAGAGTGCACCTCAAGGTTTTGCAAAAAATACTGTTATGAGATTTTTACGATACTTCTTAAAAGAAACATCCTGAGTGTCTGGTAAAGCACTCTTCAAAGCAAAGACAAACAAAGCAGGTGCATTAATATGAAAACTAAACAATCGTAGAGCCGCGGAACTCTGACGCCGATCTATTTATGCTCGAAGGGAAATGCCGGCATTGCCAGAGTCAACACTTTCAGTATCGGGTTTTGATATTAATATTATATGTATATATATCAAATCATATATTAATATCATTCATCAATCTTTGATATTAATATAATAAATTATTTTCCTTTTTCTACTCTATCCTTTTTCCTTGCTCCCCGCCAATCCACCGTCTGCGTGCCAAGTGATGCGTGGCTAAAGACAAGCTTAGTCGCAAGCGTGCCGACCGTCCTGGGATCGGGCTCCCCCGGGTACTATGGTGCCTTACCTCAGTATGCGGGGCTCTGCTAGGGCTAACCTCCATTCTCCCTTGCACCTCGTGGGAGTCACTAAGACGAATTTTAATATATCGAATTTGTTGAAAAAATTGACGGAGACGTGATTCGCCAACCGTCACGTCCTGATTCCCACGAGGGCGAGAAACGACTAATGGAGAGCCGTTTCGCTGCGATGAATGTGAGAGGAAGAATGGATGAAAAAATAGATGAGTGTGGAGGAGGCGAAGAGGGTATGCGGGGATCGTAGCAGATGGAGCTCTGTGGTCTCTGCCAACCCTGCGGGGATAGGAAATAAACTTACTGCTAAGTCGCGCGTACGCATATAATTAGGCCCTTTAAAAAAAACAATTCCAAACTCTTACCGTTCCTCTCGCCATATGTGGACTTTTCGACGTAATTCCCGTATCGCGCATTACTCAGATCGTCTAGTAATGTATCCAATTCGGATAGATTCCCTCGTCCGCCCGCAGTTCTCCCGTAGCCTGTAGACTGACCAGTATACCCTGGTGAATGGCTAGAGTAGCTGCTCTGAGTCGACGTATACTTCGACGGCACCACCTTCTCGTGGATTGTCGTTGTGTTCTGGTACGTGGGCTGTGGAAAAAAATATATTTTTAATTGTCGGTAGTTAAGCATTAATATAAGCGCCATCTAGTGATAACGTGGCGGTTTCTTGTTTATTTATTCAAATACAAAGGAATTCGATGCATTCTTTAGTCGTTATGAACTTTATTGGTTAGTAACAGCTTTATAAGGTTGCGTAGATTTAGATTTTAAGTGTTTGAATATTGCTCATCAAATTAAAATCAAGATTATAATTTTTTTTTATGGGATAGGTAGGCAAAAGAGCAGGCGTGTCACCTGATGGAAAGCAATCAACGCCGCCTATAGACTTCCGCGGCGCCATAGGCAGTGCGGAAGCGTTGCAGACCTTTAAGGAAAGAGTCATTATGGGAGTGGAAGGGGTGTAGGCTCCGGAACTCGGCCGCTCACTGTACGAAGCGCGGCAGCTAAGCTACCACTCAGACGCCGGTTTTCTGCGGGAGTGTGGTACTTCCCCGGGCGAGCTAGCCCATTCATGCTACAGATAAATATTATGCCATTCTTGACAAAGTATTCGTCTGTAGCGTTGTTCTACCACCATTAAATATATGTATATAAGTTATATAATAATGTATAAGTTTAAATTATAATGTATAGGTTTTAAGTCACCAGGTGGTAAAAGCGACACCAACGTCGCCTACATAGCCACCTACAACGCCAGAGGCGTCGCAGATGCGTTACAGGCCTTTAACGACCACATACGCTTTTATTTTGTTAAGCACTAATAAAACGTAAAAACTATATATACCAAAAGTATCTTAAAAAAGTATTAGTATTTAATAATTAAAATAGTTGAGTTCTACCTAGAACCCCGAAAAGTCATTATTGACCGTTAGTTGCAAGTGACAGCTGTAGAAATTCTCAGTCGATGTAATCGATGATAAACTTGAAGTATAATGCATTTTTAACCCTTATCAGTCCGAGACATGTTGAAACTCGCTCTGTGTGAAATGTAGGCACTATTGCCTTATTAGTTGAATATCCGTAACAGAGCAATTGACATCTGCAGTTATATATCATTGCCTTTTCCAATTATTTTTTAATATATTGAGCTCAAAAATGAATAAGTCCATGAAAACTATCTGTAAGCTACAACCTAGCGAGTATCACGTATAAAAAGCTAGTGACTGATAAGGGTTAATATAGCGGTGATGGTATTTGTTAAAGTAAGTAAATCAAAAAGCCATATGAAGAAGGTTTGGTGATGGTAATACAAATTTTATTTTGTAGCGGAGTACAAAATTCATATGGCTTTTTGATTTACAATTGCCCTGGCGTGGACATGTGCATCGCCAAGGATACTGCAAATGTGTTGCTTATCTTGGTGTAAGATTTGAATAATGGGAGGGGTAGAGCTTGGGATGTTCCCTATTCTCACTTTAGGGATCCGAAGCTCCTGTCCTACGAAAAACGGCAAAATATAAAAATGATACATTGAAAAAATTCAGATTGTTGAACCACGTCGGGCGTACATGGTCCCTTATCGAAGGCGCCGGTTACGGGTTCGATTACTACATCAGATTCACATTTATAGCACCTACATATGTTTGTTCAGACTTTTTACATTTGTTGTAAATAAGTTATTACTTGGTAAAAATGCCTGCGAAGATTCGCCGTTTTTTGTCTTTCGGAGGAACTAGTTCAATAAAAATTCTCTAAAAATAAAGAATATTAATAAGTTCTCATAATCTATATGTTTTAAATTGAATTTTAGCTTTAATGTTGATGTGATAAGACTATGATTGTTTCGCGAAAAAAAACTAAACGAACGGGGGTCATCTAATCCCTTATAGAGGGGTGTAGGAGCGAGCCTCGGGGATGTACCCCACTACTCGGACATACGCTCGGGGAAGCGACAGCTTCCCGGTCTAAAAAAACTAACGCAGACCATAACTTTCAGCGACATCTGTTGTACAATAAATATAACTTGGGCATTCTCCAAAATATACCGTGCAACTAACTAGATACATTTGGAAACGTATTGAATATAATATCAGACTAGATGGCGCTGTATTCAATAAACGTAAAATGGTTTTTAAAAAAATTGTAGGACATTTAAGTGTCAAAAATAATCTGGTAATAAATTTTCCAATTGTTAACCGGATATAATCTAATTCAATTAATTTTGGGCTTAAGGGCAAACATCATAGGTTTCCTTTTGAAAATATATGTTTTTATGTATAGTATCTTTTAAATTATAATTATATTTATTCAAATGAAACTAAACATAAAAGTAATATGTACGATCCTTAATTGAATTCATAAAAGTCATTATATTATATTTTTGCTATATATACTCAATAAACAAAGTTAATAGCCATAAACAAAAATATATTTTTTTGCTTATGGCTATTAACTTTGTTTATTAATATTTTTTTTCTATTATCTTAGCGATACTGTATCCAACTTACACCAAATTATTTTTTTAACAATGTTCCATCCTACGGTTGTCTGAAATAATATAAGCGATAAGACGCCATTTGTATATAAATATTACAATCAATAATTGTACAATTTCGTTTTTGGTGTACAATATATACCTTATATATCTATTTAATAATCCCAGATCACTTCGAGGTTAAAGCATAGCAAAATGAGAAAATGATGTTCAATTTGCGAGTCCGCAAAAAAAAGTAAATTAAAAGAAGGTGGTGGTATAGACTAAGTATAACTGCTTTAAATTTGATCTTTATTTGTGTAAAGTATTGGTACACACGAGTCAAAGTGTTAAGTAATTTATTAAGAAATGATTTATTTGACCTACGACCACTTAACTGACTCTACTACACAAAAAAACACAAACCAAGTACTACACAAATTTTCGGAACAACGTTAATGTGCCAAAGAACAAGCCCTGGCTCAGCTTTAATTGGCTAACTACAGCGCTGGTCTTTCTGTCAACACCTGTTAGAAACTGCATTCCACAAAAAATCCAAAAAAAAATCTAGGTTTGTCTAAAGAAATGACGTAATTTTTTATTAGTTGAGTAAAGGTACTAGCAATTCAAGAATATGAGCAAATTTTTAATATGGTTCCACAGATATAATGTAGAATATTTAACAAACAAATAAATAAATATATATAATGATAAAAAAGAACCAGAGCAAGGTTAGTCAAGGGTAGGTTTTCAACACTTGTATTGTATGGTCTACAAGTATTTATTCCGAGTCTGGGTGTCCCGTCAATCCACTTCGCACAAACGTGGTGTTTATTACTCCAAAACAGATAAGGGAAATGGGAAGGCCCGTATCTAGTAGTGGGAAACATATGGGTTGTGAATTAAAATAAATATTTCAAGCTTACTCTATCAGTATTAAGTAAGCGTGTGAATAGATTCATAGAATTGTTTTAAATAACTTTACGGAGCTTAAATGCATCCGCTGTGATCAAATCAACATTCAGGTGACATCACTCCTCGATATCGTCTTCAATAGGCCAAAATATGCAGCCCGTTTGTCATTGGTATTGAAAAAAGTTATCCTCATACATTTTTACAAGTACCTACTAATTTAACCCTTTCGCAACGTGCTATTTTCGTTTTTAGTATGCCTACAAGACAGGCAGTTTTCGACAGGCAGTTTTCAGAGAGTTTCGTCGTGATTGCATACATTTACCGGAAAAGTACGGTAATCCGCGTCTACAAGAATATTGTACCAAATTAAAAATATAAAATTGATATAGACAACCGCGACACCGCAGGAGTCGCGGAAGCGTTCCCGGCCTTTTAGGTATGTGTCTAGGCTTGTCTTTTGAAGGTGCCAGCCTTTCATCGTGGACATATACATACGTACGTCTATGTGCGAACCGCACCGTCCACGAAATACGAGTCGGCGCGAATAGTAAGAAACGAGGTATTCTATCAGAGGTTCTGCAAACGTCCATGGGATTACTTAGTCACGTGACACGCGGAAAAATCGTTTCATTCGTCATTTTCAATGGCTTTTATGAAAAATGCGTTTGATTTTTAATGTGTTTATTATGATTTTAAAACTTTCCGACGAGCAAAAAAAGTATCTTAACTTTGGTCACATCATTTGGCTGGAAACCCTTGCACGCATTCTTCTAAGGAGGATATTGGCAGACCAAATAACCAACACACAACAGATGGTCAGATCAAGAGGGACACGACAGGCGTTGATCAATTTCTACCACGATAGCACCTTTTACCATTGCGTGTCTCGATCCTCAGGACTGAAAGAGCAAATGAGAAGACCTCTATGAGAGTACTTTGACTAAGCATGTGGCGGATATTTTCATACATAAGAAGATATATTGGGGGGAGAGGTTTTGTGTTTATGCATAATTAACAAGCAAAAATGGGGAAACGTGAATAGACTACACATTATAATCTGCAAACAAATGACCATGAGTTTATACAGAGTAACACAATGTTATTAATTAATCAATCCCATGAAGGTGACAAGTAGCGTCATCAACTTATTGGAAATTGTATTCGTCATAACGTCTATGTTTACAGCATTTAATCACGTATTTACTTTAAGAATTAGAAGTATGCCAATGATGATAATTTTGTAATGCTTATATAATAATCGAAAAATATAGGAATGTGACAATTATACAAAGAGATGCGGCTTTACATAACACAATAACAGATAACATTGTACCTACGAGTACTTCCTGCGTATTAAATACACACTTATTGCTTGAACTTTGTCATATGAAGGGCATCTGGTGACAACTTTAATTACTACTTTCAAACAAGGATTATTCGACCGATAATCTAATATAAAAATTGTCGAATAATCCTTTGATTACACGATGATTGTTTAAGGCGGATTGGATGGGCACCTAGACTCGGAATAAATATTCGTAGGCCAGCGGTTTTCAACCATTTTTCACTCAGCAGCGCACTAACATACTCTTTACTTCGCGACATCCTTACATACTTAAAAGCAAAATTTTTGATAGTTAAAGTGAAAGTAGGTATTGGTATATTTATTAAATTATACATCATTAATATATTCAACGTATTTTTTATTACATAACAACATTATAATATATACAAACTCATAAAGTATGTGGACAGTTAAAAGTTTTACTTAGCTAAGATTCGCGACGAGCAAAACAATAACAAAAAATTAATAATGTGTGTTTTTCTGCTAGATGACGTGGATTTATTTGGAACTTAAACCAAAAACTTACCGAAAATCGACCATCAATTCTCCACCCACCAACCATTATACACAACACCAAACACACATTACCACTTTTCCATCTTGTAAACGACACGTGTTTCGCCCCAACACGAGGCATCTTCAGGTATAGTAGAACTCTACGGAAGATAACCGAAAAGTTTTCGATTGTCTTACGTAGAGAACGTTTAAGTTCCAAATAAATCCACTTCATCCACTTCAGAAAAACACACATTATTAATTTTCTGTTATTGTTTTTGCTTGTTGCAGATCTTAGCTAAGTAAAAGTTTTGACTGTCCACATACTTTATGAGTTTGTATGTATTATAATGTTATTATGTAATAAAAAATACGTTGAATATATTAATGATGTATGTATGTATGGATTTCCGCAAAGTAACGCCTGACTCCATAAAAAACTCATAAAGTTTAAATATATCCAAATATCGTATTTGTAAATTTCGCAACATTCTTTGACAGGGGCTTACAACACCACTGTGTCACCTGTGGATGCGGGAATCCAATCCGCATATCATTGAAAGACATCCTTTTCTACTTTATATTAACTCACGTAATCTGTACATAATTATGTGAACCTGTTAGGCAATGTCATAGTAGCAAGCGTGGGGCAGCTATATCGGGGAATTACTACAATATAACACCGCGTTTCGGACACTCTTTGTCCGAAACGCGGTGTTATATTGTAGTACTTCCCCGACTACTTGCAGTAGCAGATATATATTTTTTTTAACAGCCGATATATGTCCTACTGCTGAGCACGGGCCTCTCTATTTCTGGAGGAACGGACGTCAACCCACCATCGCTTGTCCAATGCGGCTTGGCGGAGTTACTAGACTGGGAATAAATATTTGTTATCCATACATATATTTATTCCGATGCGGGGATCGAACCCGCGACCATTGACTGGGCGGAGGGCCCCGCCACTGAGCCAATTGGTAGTCATTTTTGTTTGTCTAAATAGTCTATTAAAATACAAAGGCATAGGTCCTCATTGCGATTCAATAAGTGGAATAAAATGTGGCTGGAGCGTTCGCTACATAAACACGTATCAACGACAGTATTCCGAGTCGTAGACAATACCCTTGCATACTTTACATTCTCAACGAGCAAGAACGACTCCTCGAATTCCAAATGCCTACCTAACCCAACGACATATCGTGGGCTTAATTATCAGAATTCATAGGTCGAAAAATACATTTTTTTCTTCACTTTTGATGCCATCTAACGGACTTTCATTGTCATCATCTAAAAGATGGAATACGTCAAATTTACTTCAAAAAACACCTCATCTTATGCCTAAAGTAAGTTTCTTTCCTAGTTAAATTAAAAGGAAATTTTTAAATAGTTTTAAAAAATTTCCCAAACTACGAAAGAGAATCAGTTTTCTGTTGTTCCTGTAAAATGTATATGGACTTAAGAATTCTATTTATTAAGGCCCCTACGATGGTATGGTGATTGGATGGTAATCATTTTATAATGCGTTAGAGGCTATATTCTGGACGTAGGTACGTGTTTACTGATATTATACTTTTACTTTATATTGATAAACATTCGCTACTATTCCTTTTTTATATAACAGAGCAGTAAATCAAGCGTACCAGTCATCTGAGGTGAAGATCTCCGCTGACCATAGAGATCCGCATTACCATAGGTGTCACAAACGTATTGTTTATTTGACTCAGGGGGTTTAGTTCCAAAAATCCATAAGTTATAGTAATCCGAACAATTTTTTATCAAGATATAATGTGATTATTATATATTAGACACTAAACATCAATATTTTTTAACAGCCCATACACGTCCCACTGCTGAGCACGGGCCTCTCCATTTCTGGAGGAACGGACGTTAACCCACCACGCTTTGCGTATTGGCGGAGTTACCAGACTCGGAATAAATATTTGTAATCCATATCCACATATATTTATTCCGATGCGAAGATCGATCCCTCGACCATTGAGAGAGAGAGCCCCGCCACTCAGTCAATTGGTCGTCAAACTTCACTGTAACTTGTAAATTATTTTGCTTGATAATAGTACATCTAATCTCCATCGGTGAAAATTGAATAAATGGATATAAAATATTGTTCAGAAGTTCATTGCTTTTCTAAATAAGTTAACTATACTTACAGAACTCGGTTTATTATAATCCGAGGTGATATTTCTGGAGCCGTTTATGGAACCATAGCCAGTGGATGTCGGTGAACTGAGACTTCCACCGGGGGAACTCAGGCGGCCCGGTGAACTACCCCTGCCGATAGGGGAGGCAGTTCTGCCGGGAGAGGTTGTCCTCGCTCCGGGGGAGCCCGTTCGCGCACTTGGACTCGACACCCGTCCGGGGTTAATGGAATTCTGTAGGTCAGCGAGGAGGGCATCTGGAATTAACATAAATAATACATGAATAAAACTGTAGACTTTTTAGTGTTAAATCTAAAACTGGAGACGAAGTAAAATGTTATGCGCTTTTTATCGTTCTTTCAAGTACCTTTTTTTCAACCCATGTATTATCGGTTTTTTTAATAACCCATATATTTCCCACTGCTGAGTATGGGCCTCTCGCTTGTCCAATGCGGATTGGCGGGGTATTAATTGGGGGGTAAATTATCGGTTTAATTATCAAAATATGTAAGTGCGTTTGATTAATTTTTAGAGTAAGAATAAAAAGAATAATATAATTGCATAGTTAGAGAAATTTAAATAAAAACATTTTTCAACATACTTGAGGTAGAAAACGAGTTATTTTCTGAGGTTGAGGTTGATAGATTATTATTCTTTTTGAGAGATACGAATTCTGATAATTAGACCAACGATATGTTCAACTGTTGGTTACAAGATCCCTATTTCTGGAGGAATGAACGATAAACCTACCACGCTTACCCAAGGAAGATTAGTGGATTTTATATATGTGCCGAACGGGTGACATGTCTATATATAAGACGTCAAACGAACTAATGTTTTGTTTTAATAGAAAGCTATTTCTTTTTAATTTCTAATAACGATATTAAAAAAGAAATAATATAAAATGTTTTATTGCTTAGTGATACATTTATTAATGTATCACTACAGTACTTTGAGGATAAAGGGCACAATTTATACGAGTATGGGTTAGACAACGAATCCGCTCTTGTCATATTTCAAAATATTCCTCGTTATATTAGACTTTTTTAATTACAGATTATTTGGTCGGAGAAGAATGACTTGGCTACGTAATATTAGGGAGTGGACCGGGATAGCAAGTGCTCCAGAACTGCTGCACTTCGCGAAGGAGGAGAAGAGTTGTGGTGTATTGGCCGCCAATCTTCGTAAGTCGGAGAGACACTTGAATATTTTCGCTAGAAACTATTTCTACAGCGCCTTTGGGACGTATACATATGTTGCTGTGCATGGGGCTTCCCCATTTCATCAACCACGCTCTTCTAAGAGGCACGAGGAGGACATTAGTGCGGGAAGAATGGCGACGGAGCGAAGACCAAAACCACTCTGATAATAGTGTAAACTACTGAGAAGAATATATTTAATTAGATGATTGTATGTTCATGATATTCAAGAGAAGATATTCTATCTAGATAATAACGAACTTTTTAACAGCTTCGAAATTGTAATAAAATGTTTATATTGGCGTTCAATCTTGAACATTTCGCACATGGTGGTACGGACCAGACACTCACTGCCTACACACTTCGCTGGGTAAACAAAGTGGAACCGCATAGGAGTGCCGTAGCGAACTATAACACAGATCGTGCACGAAAACATTTGTTCAAGGCAATCAAAATTTGGGTTAAAAGTATTTTAAGAGTTCCCAAAATATTATTCTACAGCTTGTTCCATAAAAAAACATGTGATTTTATTATGGTACAGGCTATAGAATTTTAGCCTTAAAAAAACTTAGTCTCTTAGCAAATACTTTGACTATTAAGAGATTTAATTTTTGTATATATATTGTCACTCAAAAAAATAATAATGATATACTATTCTTTTAGGCTAGCTCCATGATGAAACATACATTGATTACCCGATTTAGTAAAAAATCTGATAAAATATAGAATAAACAGTCCAATGATTTATATTTAAGCAGCGAGATACGTTTGTAGAATAGTCTCTATAAAGCGTCGAAATAAAGAATATTTAAACTCACTATATTCAGGATTTTTCAAATTGGTGGCAGTCTGAGAATATCAATCGATTTACCAGCGCTAAGCGAGCTAAGCGAAAACATGTTACGCTTCCCTAAACCAGTAACGAAAAAATTAAATCGATGTTTAATTGCATAGTAAGCTGCATAGCAGATTACTATGCAATTAAACATCGATTCGAGCAGATTACGATTTAAATACCAAAATCTCTTAAAACACTTGAAATACGTAAAAAACCAACTCATGTAAAGGCCTTCCTATTAAATATCCCATGTTCCTTACTGTGTTTTAACATTTTTTTTAGGAAGGGAAAGGATAGAGAAGAAAGTGCAGGAAAGGAAATGCGGATTAGGGGGGTTACAAGACTCGGAATAAATATTGATAAATCCATACATATATTTATTCCGACGTGGGGATCGAACCCGCGACCACTGACTCCGCGGGCGGAGGGCTCCGCCACTGAGCCAATCAGTCGTCAGTGTTTTAACATTGCGTAACAGAGATGTCAACAGGCCAGATGCCTTCGTCTTCGCTGGCCAATTCAGTGGTTCTGTTGCACAGCGTGATATCTTGAACCAATTTTCCCAACTTGGAGAAGAATTTCGATCATTAATAGAATGTTCGTGGTTATATTATAATAGGATTCGAAGATGTTAATGCTGGTAGCCTATTGGCTTTAACAGCTTTATCGTATTCAAGGCCCGCGGGCTGGAAGCCCACGGGTAAGTAAAATAAAAATGGGAATCTGCGCAAATCGCAGACTCCATCGGCCTGACGCCGTGTCAGAGGTACACATATGTGTGTGTGCTGATTTTAAACTCGTCATGATTCTACGTTAAACGTGTAGGGGAGGATTGAACTTTAGTAACTATAGTCCCTATTAGTCCCAAAGACTCTAAGGTCTAGAATATTATAATTAATGTCATATTCAAATATCAATAAAGATAACTGCATATTGACACTAGTTCAATTAGAACAGATAAATATGAACTTAACTGTAATAGCCGGTGATGTCATGTGTGTGAAGTGGAGTACATCGAGCGACTGTTAATTGGCGCCAATGGACACGCGATGCAAGTTGCACAGAGCATTAGTTTCTATTTAAATTGTTTAATACACGTTTAAAATATATTTTTAATGGGATAGTAAGGCAAACGATATAATAGTGGTAGAGCCACGCTGCATACGAATACTTGGTCAAGAATGGCACAATGTTTGTCTGTAGCATGAATCGGCCGGCTCGCCCGAGGAATTACCACACTCCCGCAGAAAACCGGCATCTGTGTGTAGTGGTGGTAACCTACCTAGAGTGGAAATACTGCTGAAGGTGGCTGGTTGTACAGAGTGGTGGTACGTGGAATGAAGTTTCGGGTTAAACGCACCGTACTGGATCGCCATTCATCCAAATGGTGGGAATGAATCTTTTCTTTTTGGCGACTTGTATGGTGTTGGAATTCAGCGGCAGGAAATTCTACGCGGATTACGATAAATGGGTAGCAATAGGAAGTCCATATTCTTTGCCTGCAAGCGCACAGCAGTACAGAACTCTAAAACATGCCTATGGCAAAGCGGATGTTTATGCGCGGCGTTGATTACTTCTCATTAGGTGACACGCCTACTCATTTTTTTTATGACATAGGAAGGCAAACGAGCAGGCGTGTCACCTGATGGAAAGCAACCAACACCGCCCATAGACATTCGTAACACCATAGGCAGTGCGGAAGTGTTGCCTACCTTAAAGGAAAGTGAAATTATGGGAGTGGGAAGGGGAGGGTGTTGGGCCTCCGGAACTCAGACCGCTCACCGTACGAAGCGCGGTAGCTAAACTACCACTCGGACGCCGATTTTCTGCGGGAGTGTGGTACTTCCCCGGGAGAGCCGGCCCATTCATGCTACAGACGAATAATATGCCATTCTTGACAAAGTATTCGTCTGCAGCGTGGCTCTACCACTAGTGAATATAAATGTACAGAAATCGCTTTTCAAGCTCAAGAGTCGCACGTGCATTTCTGCATCGGTATAAATATTTGTATGGCATACATGTACTTCGAGGCTGGATATTTGTTCATAACATTTCTGTAATGTTATTCAAGCAACGATTCAGAGACTCTTACTATGATGAGTGTAAAATGATCATTTTGTTAATTTTGGAAAGTAAAAAGAAGTTCTTCGTATGATATTGGTTTCGACGACCATTTGGCTCAGTGGCGGGGACCTCCGCCTGCGGAGTCAATGGTCGCGGGTTCGATCCCCACGTCGGAGTTAATATATTTATGGATTGCAAATATTTATTCCGAGTCTGGTAACCCCACCAATCCGCACTGGACAAGCGTGGTGGGTTAACGTGCGTTCCTCCAGAAATGGAGAGGCTCGTTTTCAGCTGTGAGACATATATGGGCAGTTATAAAAAAATACATGTAATTCGAGGCTGGGTATTTATTCATCACATTTTTGTAATGTAATTTTTTTGTAAGTATAATGGATGTAAAATGCTTATTTTGTTAATTTTGTAAAGTAAAAAAAAAAAGTTCTTCGTATGATATTGGTTTCGCGATTCGCTTTCCTCGTCTTTATGTTTACAATCAACGAGCGTAAGGCCTGCGAAAGGTTCCTGTTTCGGGCTCCGAGCAGTTTACAAACTAGTTTTCATTTGGGAGAGTTCATTGTTCCACCAGCACCAGGTAGATGTGAATTTATAATTACCAACAAAAGCCTGTGATTCTACTACGCCCGCTTCAAATTAAGAATAAGGAGGTAACATTTAATTTAAAGCTATTCTTCAGTGACATTCAGAAACGAATAATTAATGTAGCTATACTAACGATATATGTAAATAAAAGATACAAAAGTTCAGTAGGTTATATATAGGATATAGGAAATAGAGAGGCAAACGAGCAAGCGTATCACCTGATGGGATTGCAAATGCGTTGCCGGCCTTTGGGATAAGAGTAGGCTTGTGTTTTAAAAGTTCCAGTGCCGTATCGGTTAAGAAATACCGCTGAATGTAACTGCTTCCCAGTGAGATGGTGCGCGGATTCTATTGTACTAAGAATTTTATTATAAAAGACCGTCAACGCATCTGACTTCTCCAGTGCTGTTTGTTTTCTATGAGTAGGTTTCTATAACTTACAAGCAGGTGACCTACATGCTCGTTTGCCTGTTATGGTATAAAAAAAAATTTTAATAGTATGAAAACATTGCTAGTCATCTTTAAAAAAATACAAGAATACCATAGCCCTTGAATATCTGAGATACATCATGATCATTATAACGGCCGTAACAGTCCACTGCTAGACATTGGCGTACCTCAAAATTTGAGGGGTGCTGTCGTAATCCTCTCCTTTGTCCGGAATCGCAGACTGGTTTATATTATAGACACTGCTGTCTACATTATTATCGTATTTGCTGCATAGTATTTGAAAGAAATGGTGGGGACACAAGGCAACCAGAATTACAATTTGATATGTAGGTGGCAAAAATGGATTTTCAACCTTACCTACTAGTTTTAAACAAGGAATATTCGACCATTTGAAAGTGGTAGTTAAGTTTTAAAACCTATTTCTGCCATCGGATAACCATTATTTCTTAATCATTTTTTTTTTGTTAGAGAATAAAAAAAATATTTTCGATCTTATCCTGTAACTGTGACCAAAACTTCACACTATGCAAAGCTTTGCATTTTACGCAAAGATGGATGACATTACGGACAAACATTATATTTTAAATATATTATTATATACAGTTTGTAATAATCTTTATAAGTAGTATGTATTTATTATTATGTATTGATGACATAATTGATACTGACATAAAAGTTGTAACTGATTGCCATATTGTTTAGTTTTTTTTTGTTTTAACTAAGTGCACCACCGCCCATGCAATTTTCTCTGTTTCGCCAAACGGTTGACAGGGAGAGAATGACTAATGGCATTCTGTCAGTCCGGCTGATATACTTTTTTTAAGTAAGTTTAAATAAATAAAAAAGATATATCGATGAACTCTAGCACAACTTTACTTACAGAAAGCCTTGCACTGTGAACTCCTTATCGGTCAACGGGTTTCAAACAGCTCATTGTTTATGAGATCCCATAAAGAATCTCTTTACATACGAAGATATAACATTTTTATTCATTCACCTCTTACTTTCAAAATACGTAAGACAATGATGTATTTAAGTTAAATAAAAACAACTGTGAGATTGAAGTCTTTATAATAATAATACTAAAATTTATTTCCCCATTATATTTATCGTTTAATTACAATGTATTATATACGAGAAAGTCTTAATCAGTCTTAACTAACTTAGGCAACAAAACAGTAACCGATACATATGTGAGCATTTTGTCTTTGGGCTAGACCTGAGCCTCTTAAACAGTGCCAATCCCGTTGTTATATATTAAAAAAATAATAATAATGAATGACGTTTCAATTTCGGACCTCTGAACCAAGTACCAACAAATCTGATTATTGGTAAATATAAACTTATTAAAATATACACTTTTTTTAAATTTAACATGACATATTTAATACTATGTATTTTTATGTGTCATGCGAATTCCTGTAATCTTTGTGTGTTCGCGAATGTATGTAATATAGTGTAATTTTAGTTACTACTAGTACACATAAATAATAAATACCTAGTCCCTCCACAGCTTCATAAATTTCCGCGTAATCCGAATCCGATCTTAAATTTTCGTGACTTTTCAAAATCTTGCCGTAAACATCGTCGTTCACTGTATAATGTGTATTTGATAAACGAGACATATTTCCTTTGAATTTGAATCCTAACTAACAAACACACTTAACTGATCGTTCTTGGATTCAAACTGGCCGAAACCGAATTCGCAAAAGGACTTCGGAAAAAAAAAGAACAAAACATTTACCGGGCGGGAGAAGGATTCTAAATTTAAATATAATATCTCCTTTGGCGTCCGTCGACAAGGAGGCGCGGGCGACTTTGTTATGGACTAATGTTGAACTGATTCACCTCATCGAACGCGCTCTGCGAAAATCGTGCGCGGCCTGTCGCATTGTTCGTGTTACATTTGTTTCCTTAACGGCCTACACTTATATTTATTTTATTGTTATTTTTATGAAATGTCATCAAACACACAATATAAAAATGAATTTTATGATAAGTAATGAGCAACAAATAAAAGTTCTCTCGCATAAAAGGCTTATATAATCTTGCGTTTTGATAAATTGTCATAAATCATTTTTTTGTTTTCAAGGCAAGGTCTTTTTTATCACCCCATTTTAATGTTTTTAATGAAAAATGTTGACATAATTGTATTTATAGCACTTTAATATCCTTTTGCTTCTTTTTTCAGTCTATGTACACAAAAATCAATGTTTGTTTGTTTGTCCCGTCAAAGTTTTAAATCGGTCATTAGATCGCCATGAAACTTTGGTGAATCGTTGTACGTATATTCGGGAAGGTTTTTAAATTAAACTATTTGAAAACAGGCGGCAAACAATTTCTTAGGTATAAAGGGTAGTCGGTTTTTCTACATATAATTGCGCAAACAGTTTCCCTTCATTTGCAAAGGAACTCATTTTTGATAGTTTGAAATAAAATCCGAATTGGTTTCTTCAAATACGCAGGTGTTGTAAGGCCAACGAAGTTGTAAAATTTTCAGGGCCGACAATGATATTTCATTCGCAAAAATAAGATCATTGGAACGATTGCAAGTTTTAAGGGTTCCAATGTCGTATCGATTCGAAAATATTGCTGAAGGTAACATGACTAAAATGTAACTGGGTGGAAAGACGCACTTTGTGCCACTTATCCAGATCGTGCTTACTTAGCCAAGAACACACCCTTATAATTGCTAAATTAATTTTCATGTACCTGTTATGTACAATATAATGATGCAATACGTATTATTAAAACAATCACCAATTGACTCACTGGCTGGGCTGACACATATGGTTCAATTTTTTTGTGGGATGGGAAGGCAAACGAGCAGGCGTGTCACCTGATGGAAAGCAATCAACGCCGCCCATAAATATCCTCAGTGCCATAGGCAGTGTAGAAGCATTGCCCGCCTTTAAGGAAAGGTCATTATGGGAAGGGCAGCGGGTTTGGGCCTCCGAAACTTAACTGCTCACCGGACGAAGACGCCGGTTTTCTACGGGAATGTTGTACCGGGCGAGCCGGCCCATTCATGCTACAGACAAATAATATGCCATTTCAATGGTCGCGGGATCGCTATCTGCATTAGGATAAAATATATGTATGGTTTTCAGATATTTATTCTGAGTCTGTTTACTCCGCCAATCCGCATTGAACAAGCTACATAACCAAGCAACATTAACCTACCATAGGTTAATGTGCGTTCCTCCAGTAAAAGAGAGACTCGTGTCCAGCAATGGGACATACGTGCCATGAAAAATATATACTAAAAATACAGAAGTTTTATTATAAGCGATAACGACTGAAGGCGTACGTATGATAAGCGTACGTACGTATTGATGGCGACTAACAAACCTGTGGTATAAAACTAGTATATAAAGTGAGCGTGTAATGCAGCGCTAAATCCGCTTTAAGTTACGTCTCATCAATGAACCCGCTGACGCAGCGGTGATAATGAAGCGCGTCGTAGGATGACGTGCGTCCCGTGGAATTTATCTTATGAGCTTTTACTTTTGTATACATACATGTTTCCTATTGATATAGTACATGTATCCATAGAGTAATTTTTTTGTTGCCAGGGGATATTTTTTATTTATATTATAATTTATCCGTATTTCTTTTTTCATACTACTTAGTTCACATTCTATTTTTTTTAAAAGCCCATATATGTCCCACGGTCCTCTCCATTTCTAGAGGAACGGACGTTACACCCACCACGCTTGTCCAATGCAGATTGACACACTCTCTCTATGTATATATTTATATAGCTTGTTGAAATTGTCAATCGTAAATAAAATACTTTTTATTAATCCACTCAAGTTCAAATTTCTTCTTGACGCTAATACAGCTTTTTCAAATATTAATTCATTAATTAAATTCAATTAGTAGGTAGTAATTTACATTATATTTTTTTTATATTACTTGTTTTATATCATATATATTTTCATAACAGTACACAGTGATCATTTTCGTTCGTTTTTAATTCTGTTCAAAAATTGTGTCATAAAAATTGGACACGTTGAATCAACATATTTGAAGACACTACATATTAAAAGTAATTCTGTTTTAATTTACAGTGACATAATATTGTATTGTTGTGTACCTATTATACTTATATCCTATACCAAAAATAAATGTATCTAAAAACAAACATTTTGTAAATAGAAATGTAAAATGTTTATTTATTAAGAAATAAAAAAATAAGAACATTTTAGAAAAGAAAATTATTACTTATAACACATTTAACTAAATATTAAAAATTTTGTTTTTAATATAAATATACAAACATTGGATTATTTGTAACATATAATACAAACTCACGAACGCATAAAACGAAATTTTATGAGAATTTTTTATTGTTTTTAAATTTTTCAACGTTAATGTTTTTTTAACGCCATCACGATACAGCCTCGAAAATAACCAAAATATATGAAATTCCAGAAAAAGCTTATAAAGCCAAATATAATGTAAGTGCCAAAGTTTGACTAAGAACAACAAACGCCTAGCAATTTTAACGCGGCAATGACATTGGAGATGTTTTGTATGCCTTTTTAAATTGAAAGGGGAATCGATTGTAGGGTAAAATTTAATCATTTACATAATAAATTATTATTTATTTATTATTATTTATAAATAATAAATTATTTATCATAAATGAAATATGTTATAACATATAAAAATCATTATAATGTGCATTATGTTGACAGAAATGCCTTGGGTGTACCATTACCGGTAAAATGACGCCTTGCTTCTCATGCCATACAACACAACCATGAGCAAAATTGTCATGCAAATAAAATTAGTGTTGAATATGATAGTTTTTATAATTAGTTTAAAATTTCTAGTGTACTGAATTTGGCAACACTACTTGTTACTTGTGGATGTATCGCAGATCACTATCATAAATTGTAGATTTTCTCTATATCCGTAATGTCATCTCTCCTTTAGTTATAAACCACTTAAGCCCGACATGTACATTAGCGGTTTATCACATAGGGTTGCTATATTGGTCGTCAGGTGGCGGTTTACACTCGTCTCCATTATTTTAAGGAAAATAATGTGATAGTAGTGAGTCGTAATTATTATCAGAACGATTAACTTTTTCAAAGATTGGATGGACATATGACTCTGTTTACGACAAAAGTACAAAATCATCAATTAAAAAAAATCATCATTAAAATCTGTAAAGTTTTTAAAGCTCAGCTCAGATCTTGCAAATATCAGAGTGAATAGTCTTCTAGTCTGTCATGGTAGACGCGAATATAGAGTAAATTGGAGGACTTGCGAAGTGGCCATTAAAATATGACATAGGGGCATTGAAGAAGCGTATGTGTTGGCAAAAGGCCGGCGCATCTAAAACGCATCTGATACGCGTCCGGCGTTGCGGAAGTCTATGAGCTGCGGTGATCACTAATTAGTGATCACCTGATAGTAACCAGCTGACCCGCATATGAGTTCGCTTGCTATGCTATTAAAAAAATATTTTGAGATATTGGTGAAATCACTGTTGCATTACAAATTGTAAATGGCAAGTTTGGCAAAGGTAGGTGAGAGCCATTACCAGTAATTAAAATCAATATGCGATTCCCAATCTAACGGCCAAGTCTGGAGATGATAACAACACCCTTCAACTTTAAGGAAAGCCAGCTGTTACGACCTACTGTAAGACACGGGCCTGTTAACCCACCACGCTTGTACAAATCAAACCCGCCATCATTATTAACTCCGCAGGCGGCAACCCTGCTACTGAGCCATTTGATCATCAATGGCTGTATTAATTGGTCTTTATTGATTCCAAAATGTCGGTTTTGACTATAGTAAACTTTCGTTTTTTATACCGACAATCTCAAGTTATTTTATAACTTAATAAAGATCAGAAGCTGCGTAACGCGACGAGCGTAGGCCGATTTGCGGTGTGGTATGGTATGCTTTGACAAGGTTATCAGTGACCTAATACGTAAGGTTGATCGACAAGAACATAAAATTACAACCAACATACACTCTACTGGGAACACAGGTCTGTTGTCGCTATATTTCAAACACGTGATAGATGTCGAAGACAACTTGCTGTGAGTAAAAAATGACGTATTTTGGTTTTATTCGCCATTTGAATCAGAAAAAAAAACAGCGTCGATGGATTTCGGTCGTTTTTTAGAAGAATAAATAAATTCAACCAAGACCATTCAACGCATTCAATTTTATTCAAATAATGTATAAAACCAAAATACATCATTTTCTATTTACAGCAAATACATTTTCTGTCGTTGATATATGGTTCCTCCTTTAACTGGAATAACTTTTAACCTAAGAGTGCTAGGATTTTATCCGGTGGATAAGATTCCAAATTAAGTAGTCCACTGGAGTATTGAATTCAGCAAACTGAAGTAGCAATGAGCTGGTAACGTTTGTCGGAAGACGAGATCAGTGGGGCCAGAGATGCACTGGAGTGAAGACCGCATGTTGGCAAATTTAATGTACAACATCTTACGGTTAGAGCAAGCGAAGACCTGCTTATCTATGAATGAATATGAAGATCGGACTAGGTGGCGCCCATTGGGGGGCACTTACGTCCAGCAGTGAATCGCCACAAAATGATACCGATATCTGTAGTGTTCTTATAATATACTATTTATAAATATCTAGTAATATAAAATATGAGGTCCGGTAAAACATATCCCTATGTTACGGACTTTAATCGCAGAGAAGGCAAGAGAGGGTGCAGGTTGACAACCCATACATTATAAAAGTGTGGGTATTAAACATACATCAGAATATCATGAGGTTTACTGTAAAGAGCTGATTAACTTTAATATATAATATAATAGAAATATTTTTTCTTATTGATTATTATGACCATCATCATCATCATTAACGGCCTGTGCCAGTCCACTGCTAGACATAGCTCTTCCCCAAGAAGCGCCACCTCACATCACAAGTGATGACGATGAAGTCGAAGATCTGCCCGATCACAAGATCGGGCTCATCTCCGACTTCACGCATCCAGTCTCTGCCGCCCTGCACAGATCGTTGCACCGTGTAGCCGGGGCATGTTACATTACGTTTGCGAAGACGCGGTCTCCACTCTAGCACTCGTCTGCTCCAGCAGTTGGCGGCTCTCCGACAAACGTGATAAGCCCATTGCCATTTCAGTTTACTAATTCGAAAGATGATACCTCTGTTTTATATATGTATAACCTTACGGGAAGATAAATCCCAGCAATTTATGCGAAACGTTGCTTCAGTAGTCTTCTCCGAAGGCCCAAAAAAAAAATTAACCAGTCCTTCTTTCTTTCTTCTTTTAATTCCCGTAAAACTACATTATAGTAATGAAACAACGAAGCTATTCGTTGCGATTGCACGTAGTTTGTTTATCGAGTTCGCTCCCAAACGCCACTGACACCGAAACCAATATAGCACAAGGTCGTTCAATATTAGCGAACTGATTCATATATGAACATCATCTTCATATTTCTTACTCACCGAGATACGAACTGAAGTCGTTGAAGTATCTCCTCCAGTCCGAAGAACAGAGTTCAGGAGGGCTGGATGGTGCCCGCTCGACGGTGTATTTCCTCTCGAGGACGGGGGAGAACGAGACGGACTTAGGGGATGCGGAACGAGTGCGTACCGACGCCATCCCTAAACGGTGGAGTATAAAAGCCGAAGCGGATCAAATCGCAGGCAGTCGTGGCCGGACTGCGGCTAAGTGAAGACTGGTTATTTTAGTGAGAACGTGAGGTTATGAGACGTGCGATGTCGAATGATAGCGCGGTCACACTGTTGAGCTGGCGAGCTACGCGACATGCTATTCCCGTCAGGTGGTCACTTCCGCCGATATTTCATAACTGAATCTTTTGACCCCCTTTTCTAATTTAATAAATATTTCACCCTCTTTTCTGTCTTGACCTAATTAATAAGACTCGTACTTAATTTTATTTTAATTAAAAAAATAATAATTAATCGTGAAAATTATAGTACAGATTGTTGACATCATTTGAAATAGACAAAGATAAAAGTAAACAAAACTCACAAACAAACAAAAAACAACAGCATAACAAACAAAAAAAATTATTAACCAAATAAATATACAAAAAGGTTCTAATCTAGAAAGAGATCCAAAAAAGTCTACAGATTCTCCAACGCTATCAGGCTAATTTTTTTTGAGTAGCCTTTAGTGCTTGTGCTACGAACCCAGGGCCTAAGAACGTAGCGCAATTCTTACCAACTGATCTATTGCTACACAGTCATTCAAATAATCATATTTCTTTTCTCGAAGTTCGTTCCCACGTATAGATTCTGTAGAAACACTGCAAGCTTCCAACGTCAGACACCTGTACATTACGCATTATCTGTTTGTCTGCGTAGGTGTCGTCGTACAAACGCCGTGGAACACACGTGGTTGTCTACAAACACCATTAACCTATTTCTTTTCAAAGATAAATAAAAGACGTCGTCGGACAGGCAGACGGAACAGTGTGCCAAAATGTACCATAAAAAATTATTGTCGGTTAATTTTTATGTCACCATAGAATCATATGTTACAACTTTTTATAAAGTTTTCTTATAGATATAAATAAACATTTTAAATAAGAAACTAACGCAAAATGAAAATTTACCACCAGAGCCAAAAAAAAAACTTGTGAGATTTTGATATCTGATCACTCAAAAACAGTCCGTTTCAATGCTGAAAAAAATTTCTATTGGTCGTTAAGCTGTTAGACCATTAGATATTCAAGAAGACAAGTATTTTTTTCTGATTCAAATATGCAATCATTTTTTTTATATCTGTGTCATTTACAACGTTTTCATTTTTTGGCGTAGATATCTAAAAGAAAATGTTTTTTTATTTTTTAAAAGATATAAAGAAGAGTATAAGAACATAGAACAAGTGAGTGAGTTATTTAATGTAGGATATGTAGAAGTAGTTGAATTCTTTCAAACATCTGCAATCTACATTCAGCAAATTTTACATTCATTTTTAATAAACTTAATAAAAATTAGCGCAGGTTTTTCTCTTTTTTTAAATCCTTATTAGTGCTTGAAATGCCCCTAAAACAAACATTTGGACCATGAATAGTTAGTTAACATGTGAGTTAGCAGGTTTGCAATTTTAAATACCGATTTAATGTCCATCATTTTAAAGACTATTGACGTGTGACCTTCGATTGTCTTCCGCCCACACATATGGGCGCCGCCCACGGGTTTAACAATTAGTTACTATCCTACTTATATTATATATGCGAAAGTTTGTGAGTATGGATGTATGTTTGTTACTCTTTCACGAAAAAATTACTGGACGGATTTGGATGAAAATTTACAGTAATATATAATTTGGTCGTAATATAACGATAGATGTCAATTAAGTCGGAAAAAAATCTGGCCTCTGAGAGCTATCTTGGCGTACGCTGCCTAAACCATTGAAGTTACACAAAGATGATGTACCGTAGGATTGTTTGTCTTGAATAGTCCTAAATAAAACTCCGCGACAGCATATATCTACCTTTTATGTGGAAGCCACTATGACCAAAATTGTGAGCCATAAATTAAGTAAAAAATATATATATATTTAAAATGATCTGTCACGAAACTTAATGTGGCAGACCAAATTCCACGCGAGCGAAGCCGCGGGCAAAACCTAGTCTATTATATAACTTCTTTTAAGCTAAGTAAGTGTAAGCAGTTTAATAATGAAATAAACTACCATTTTTTAAAGGCTTCGCATCTACAGTGGTTCTTGTGTCGTAGGTATCGAAGGGCGGCGGTGATTACCAGCAAGTTAACTAATTGATTTAGTGGAGATGCACTAAGCTGTTATGACTTTGATTCCCGCGTCGGGAGTCTGGAAGTCCCACCGTTCTGTATTGGATAAGTGGGTTAATGTCCATTCCCTCGAAATCAAGAGGTCCCGTACCCAACAATGAGTCATATATAGGGTATAAAGATAGTTCTAAAGCAGAAACTACTCGCACGACTAACTAAACACGCACAGGTCTCTATTTATAATCATTTATTATTTAATTTTATTCATATTTAATAATTATAAAATAAAATAAATATAATTCATATTATTATTCATTATTGTGCTTTTAATCTTAAATAATTTTTTTTCCACATTTGTGATATGTGAACTACATTGTACTAATAACTAAGGGAAGGGCCTAGTTTCTCACAACACGAGAATTCCTAGCGTGGGGTCTAGAGTTCTGTAACATGTTTAAAATTTTGAAAATAAAGGATTTTTATACTAAGGTGTATTATTAGTAATAATTAATAAAAAACAAAATGTAAGCTCAAAGGCCTTGAGCGTTGAGCACACGCCTCCTGTCTATGAGGCCTACAAAAATTGATTACGTCTCAAGCAATGACGTTTTTTTGTTCCTCCAGAGCACTGAACCGCGTCGGGGTATAACAAAACGATTTGGAACAATAAGCTGTTGTAGGTGCAAGATACCTACAACAGCTTATTGTTCCAACGTGTTAAAGATTATTCATATTATCTACTTGTATATACCAAAACCTGAAATCGAATTAGCAAAGGCTTTTTTACTTTTTCGAGTTAGAGTTAAAATAACCGATGATTTTCAAGACAAGATTAGGAACTTTGAGATGAACTTCTTAACTGTTGCGCTGTGTGTCTCTTAACTGTTACTTTTATTTTATAAGCAGTTAAAAATAGTGGTCACGGAAGGAGTTGTAAGAAACTATAATGGTAAATAAACAAATTTATTTTTATCATGATTCTAAGTCAAGTAATAATTATCAATAATTACGTGTGTCGAGATGTTTGAAAAATTATGACTCTAGACTCTAGTCATTACGTCACTGACTAAGAAAAATAAATTATGACTTTGTAATGTATAATATTTATTATTTATATTTATAATATTTATATATTCAAATGAGCAAACTTAAGTGGCAATGGGCTGATCACATTTGTCGGAGATCCGACGATCGTTGGAGCAGACGAGTGCTGGAGTGGACACCGCGTCTCGGTAAACGTAGTGTGGGACGCCCTCCGGCTAGATGGTGCGACGATCTGCGCAGGGCGGCTGGCAGAAACTGGATGCGTGTAGCCGAAGATCAGGCTAGGTGGCGCTCCATGGGGGAGGCCTATGTCCAGCAGTGGACTGCCGCAGGCTGCTGATGATGATGATGAATGTATAATATAATCAATGTATGAACTTTTAATTCTTGCATGCCATTTAACAATGGCTAAACTGGAGCGCGCTTGTTGACTGAAAATCTCCTAATAAACCCAGTTTATTGCAAATAAAGAAATTATTATTATTATTAGTCCTACGGTTGTATCGAACCCACGACCATGCATCGTAAACGCCAACCCAAACGACTGAGCTACTGTTGCTTGCAAATAACTGTAAACGATACAAATTTAGAAAGATTTTCTTTGTTAATAAACGTGAAACACTTTCCCCTTTGGCCGTTGCCCTATTTTTATTGGCAATTAAATGTGAAGAAGTCTTACAACATCGCCTGAGTGATCTCTTTCTGCGGTATGCATCTCAATACATTATGTGGCGACGCAATGTCCCATCGGGCACTTAACCTAAACGTAAACCGTAAAAAGATACGCGTGAAATAAAATGACTTATCTCACAATCGTTCTTTTTTCACAGCACATATGCTGGATATTCCTTCCCATTTCTAGCCGGTGGAATGCTTCGCATTAAACTAAAAAAATACCTCTTTTTATCGATAGTAATTTCCATCCATTATTTTTTATTAGAAATTATAGAAATCGACTATATGACGAATATATGACGACCAACTGACTCAGTGGCAGGGCCCCCCGCCTACGCAGTCAATGGTAGCGGGTTCGATCCCCCATATCGGAATAAATATATGTATGTCCTACAGATATCGGATGGTGAAGCATTGTGGACGCCCTCTGCCCCGCATGGGGGAGATAGAAACATAAGTCAAGTAAGTCATAATTGTTAGGGTAACTTTCAATAAAGAAAAACGATAGCTGAATCATCGTTCTTTGTCTCGCCACGACGAACGGCTCCACCGAACTTCTGTTCCAGTTATTGAAATGTTTATTTAAGAACCTTAAGTTAACTTTCTGCTAAATTATATTTTAAAATCTGTTCAGCCCTCTAAATAATGTTAAATGACGTAGCAGATGGAGATTTGTTGTCTCTGCTACTGTAAATAGTCGTGATTATATATTATGTTGTAAATTGAAATTCCTCACCACCATTAATAAATACGTAATAATAGTGATTCTAATCCTGATTTAAAATGATAGTAAAATTAAAAAAAGTGTTATAATTTGTTACACAACTAAGTGTAAAGTATTGTATATTCATCAAAACGCACGTTTATTTATTAATAAAACTAGCTCATAGTGTGACACGCTACTATATCACATTCGCCCCACACCTCACTCAAGTACCGCGTACTCGACTCACAGATAAATCGAATAATCACTCACTATTTTTATTCAAAACTTCATTCGCAAACGATCGTTAAAAAGCGCGCCAAAACGTTAGTCAAAATACGCGGGCGCTTGTATCAGCGTTGTCGGATGGCTGTCGTCGCGGCAACTGACGACGCTTCCACGCGCAACATTCCGTGTGACGGTTTCTAATGATCTTCGGATCATTGTGGCACGGAATAGCGTTTAATGGGGGCGTGTGGGCGATAAGCGTAAGCCGTAACGAGTGTCCAGGGAAGGTCACAGGCTGGTGTAGCGGATCTACGAGCGTGCGTTCTCGGAAGCCGCCGCGAATGGTTATACGGGACGCAGCCTGGCAGCGTCAAGAATGTTACCGTTTGCACTTGTTTGCTTCCTCGCGTTGCATGGGAAAAAAGCCCCCATAGCAAGGTTGCATTTCAAAACGCTGTTTTCTTAATGGTATGGGCGAGTAAACAAAAAGTTGTAAACACAGAACGGTAAAAACAACGCCTTGTATACCAGTAAGCGACTCTAGTCCGTCCCGAATACCGCATTCGCCACGACTTTTACTTAAGGGGGCGACGGAGAATGTATTGCCCATACAAACGTAATACAATAAACAATTCGAGCATATGCACATGCTGTTTTTTTAGGTAGTATTTATCTAGGCATATGTACAATTTTTAACGCAAAATCCAAATTTTTCACAGCCCATATACGTCCCACAGCTGGACACAGACCTCCCCATTTCTGCAGTTAATAACCGCTCCTGTATAAATATCCACGTAGGTAGTACCCTACGTAGTCAATGGAAAAGGTATTTTCGCAACGGGATAAATATACGTATAGTTTTACAGATATTTATTCCGAGTCTCGTTACCCCGCCAATGAGTTAATGTCCGCGTTTCTTCAAAATACTTACCTGTAACGAAACGCAAGGGAATTGTAATTCGCAAATTTTACGGTGTAAAAGAAATATTATCTGTTTATTTGTTTTTCATTAAAAACAGCCATATTTATGTTGTTATTGAACAAAACAACTTATTATTTTTTAAGTTACAGATTTTTAAGTACTCGTAGTTTAGCCAGGAATTTTTTAGCCAACCTACTCGCGATATATTTTTTAAAAATACTAAATTTGATATAAGTAATACAAAAAAATTGACGTCGATTACTACTATTTATGGAATTAAAATTTAAAAAAAACAATAACATCAAGTGTCATTCGCTACAAGTTTAAAAAATGTATTTGAACTTATCCACTTAAGTTATATAAGTTATCCACGCAAGATTAAATATTAAGTATTGAAAATTTGAATAAGATATATAAATATATATAGTGAGAGTGTGAACTAATAGTAGGAATTGAAAAAATACTTTTCATTGTTTAAACAGAGTGATGAAGGTCGTTTCTAATTCGGATCATTGACGGAACATTTTCCTCAAATTACTGTCGCGAGCGGCAGTCGGCCTCTTAAGACATTTGTTAAAGGCGGTAACTTCTAAAGGTTTTATAGCGGCAGCGATAATAAGTAGGTCGAGGAACAAAGCACTACTAATAGCATGGTCACCGCTACGCCGATCCCATAGCCATTAAACCGTAAAGACAAAGAATTAAATTTATCTTTTGGAGACACCACAAATGGATTGATTTACGTGACTCCAGTGAAGCGTAACAATAGATCAGCTCTACCTTATTATAATTTAAATTTAATAGAGTCTGTATTTACTTTGCGCAGGGATTCCCAAAGTGGTCTATTGGTGGTTCGACCCCTTGGTGTCGAAACTCACCACCAACCGCAAAGTTTTTGAATTGGGAAGTATTTTGTATCAATAGGAAATAAAACTAGACATAGGATGTTTAAAGTAATTTGGCTATAGGGGTCTAAGGTATCAGTTCATTTTAGAAAAGTGGTTTCTTGTCCAATAATAGTTTGGGAATCTCTGGCTTACAGTATTGGAAATTATTTAGCAGACACAATATTATTTTACTAAGAAACAGTAGTTTTAACGATATAAATTCTACAAACACAATATTTAGTTTATTATTTGAAGTGGCAATAGGCTGGTGAGATTTGTCAGAGATCCGAAAACCACTGTAGCAGGCGAGTGCCTCAGTGGTGATCGCGTTTTGGCAAATGTAGTGTGGTACGCCCCTTGGGTAATTAGTTCCACGATCTGCGTAGGGCGGCGGACAGAGCCTCGAAGCGTGTAGCCGAAGATCGGTCTAGGTGACGCTACTTGAGGGAGACCTTTGTCCAACAGTGGACTGCTGCAAGCTGTAGATGATCATGATAAATCAAAATGTTATTACATCACTCTCAAATACCATGATGGTAAAACCCAATCAACATACTCACTTGTTCACAAATAACGGCGTTTTGGAGCGAAATTCAAAATAAATAAATATAAAATTATAAGCTGTATTAAAAATATTTTCAAATATTTTAGGGTACATTAAGTACTGTAGTGTACCAGCCAGAGATAATTATATTTTCTATAATATTATATACAGAAAGCACTATTCTGTCTTATCTTAGTAGTAATTGTACACTGTTCATACTAAATCGAATTAATTGAAAGCGTGAAATTAATTGGCCGAGTGTCGCGATGACTAACGTCGATTTTGAGGAAACTTCTAATTGATTTCTCTTTATAGCTTCCTACACAAGTCTGATCCACACAAGTCCTTCCTACACAAGTCCACTGCTGGACATAGGCCACCCCCAATAAGCGTCATCTAGCCGGATCTTCGCCTACACGCTTCGCTTCTTCTTCTGGTACATATAAATGTCATTAATACGAAATTATAATAAGTTTCGACCGGGATTTAAACCCAGAAAACTTGGCTCATAAGTCAGTTTATCTAACTACTGAGCTAAAAAGACCTTGAAGTTAGTGTTTTAAATCATCAATTTCTAAGTTTCCATATGAAGCCAAAGTCATATAATTGGTATTGACGCGTAATTTATTCTTCCAGTGGGCGAGCACTGGATATGGTAACTTGTCCAAGCTACCGAAAACGTAGTATGTAGTAACCATACCACTGGTAAAACTATAAGTTTTAAACCCAATCATTCTATCACTTATTGATTACCGAAAATGACGAAACTACTTAAACTAAAGGGGTTCTAAATTTATTTATATCATCATCAACACTATCGTAACAGTCCACATATGGACAATAGTCCCACAAAAATGAGGGTTGTTGCCCATGCTTGGCCCGTAATTGGAAAACGATACGATATTGGAACCTTCAAAAAGCCTACGTATTTCTTAAAGGTCGGCAATGCTTCTTGAATTACCTATGGCACTACGGATGTCTATGTGCGGCGTTGATAACTTTGCATCAGGTGACGAGTCTGCTCGTTTGCTTTCTTATTCCGTAAAAAAAATTGTCTGATTAGGGATTGCAGATAAGTTACGTAGACGTTATTTAGACGTTAGTCACGTAGACGTCTCGTACGACATCCCACAGGAAAGTTTGGGATGTTCGTATTTTATACTGGAAACGGGACCGAAATTTATATACAGTCAACTCCCGTTTATCCGAATCGCGTTTATCCGAAATTCGCTTAATCCGAACAAATTTTTCTGATTTTTTTTTATTGTTCACAACTTCTTTTTTGTTCAATACAAAAAAGATGTACGTAAAAAATCAATGTCGCATAGGTGTTAAACAGACTAGCGTACCAATGCACCTATCCCGCCCTCATATTCACAATCATATCAATAAAATTCTAGGTACGCAGGTTTTACGATCATATTTCGCGGTATTGCCGCAATTCGGGGAGTTTCACGCGAGGAAACAGGGGACTTCAGTTCATCCGAAATTTTCGTTATCCCTAGCGGCCGCTGTCCCAATATTTCAGATAAACGGGTATTTACTGTATTTTACAATTTATTAACATATATTAGGCAAACGAACAAGGCAAAAACTTTCTACAAATATGTACAAGGACCAGAGAACCTACATACACTGTCTTTGGTCTTCTGCAATATTGTGATAATTCTTCGTAATATTTTCTCTTCGCAAGATTATATGTGAAGGTCATGTTTTTAATAAAAATATTGATATTATATTTTTTTTAATATTATAGTAATAAAGCATTATTTCACATTATAATCCCATGGTCAGCATGTGTCGCCTATACAATGATATGTGAATTGACCATAATACGATATTAAAATACATATATCAATCAGTTGAGGTGATCGCTTCAAGACATCTTTGGCAGTTCGTAAATCACATTTAAAAATTTATTATTATTATTATCTCTTTTGTGTATAAAACAGTAAAAAAGTAAACCTCATTACTTCATACTATAATAATATAAAAATCTTTCAGTGCGCAAACACTCAGACTTATAATCTGATCGATATTATATGTTCATACAATATATTTTTACGAATTTGTTCTTTGCGCCAAATAAATAAATCAAGCTGATAATTTGAGGGCTATGTCGTTTCCGCAAAATCACCAATTATCCAAAGTCATTTGAGGAATTCTAACGAAATCGAACCGGTTGAGATTTCCCGCGTACTCGCTGCCCACAACTTTCCATAATTGGAGTGACAGTGGGTTAGATTCAAGTTCAGTAAGTGTGTTTCCAACGTATCGATACCTTTAGACAATTATCTGAATGATTTGTAATAAAATAATATATATTTTCACGACGATTTATTTTTTAATACAGAGCAATCTTGTCGTCTGATGCTATATATAATCATGTCTATCAATCATGCTATCCAATGGCTTCCTATTTAATAAAAAAATATATTTTCTTTATGGACTAGAAAAGATAGAAAGATAGAAAGATTCCATAAAAAAATCGTAGACGTAGGTACAAGTAAAACATAACATTATCACAGGAAATATGCAAGTTAAACTTTTCGCGCCGAAGACCGTATATATTCCCGAATGTATTTTTTACAAGTATATAATTACCAAATTTATATTTTTAATTTAGTACAAAATTTTTGTATATTACTGTACTTTTCCGCTAAATGTATCCTATAGCGAAGACCGTACGATTCCGCAAACCTCGAAAACTGTCCATCTTAATAGGAAAATAGCACGTCGCGAAAGGGTTAAGCAACATTTAAAAATATATATCTAAAGTTAGACTGCATTGCAGTCGAATACTAGTTAACGTTTATAAAAAAGAAAAAAAAAACATACCAGCCATGTCTTAAAACTAGCAACAATTCTTAGCCGTAGAAAGAATATTCTTGTATAAAATACAACAACTTAATTTTAGGATAACCGAGCGAATATTCCAGATTGGCGCTGTGTTAAAAGCGGTGTGGATTTAGCATACTGATGCCGGTAACTGAAGGTCGCGTACCCGGGAAACTGAAGTGGATTCTATGTATATAGTACAACCACCATGATGTTAACACACACACACACACACTGACAACACCATGTTTGTTTGAACTGTGCTCCCTAACCTGCCTCAACTACAGCGATACTTGTACGTACGTACATACACAAGTGTTGGGGAACAAGCATCGAAAAATACACAAAAACGTATAAATAAAATTACGTATATAGTGGACTCGTGGTAATCCGACATGCCTTTTACTGTCGATTGTACATAAAAATTGGGGTAATCTTTACTAATACATGTTGTACCTTGTACGCGCCACTACATTATTACTGTAAGTTCTATAACTCTGATGATGTTATTTTTATAATAAAATATTGGCTCCCCATTGTGATGTGTAAATTACTTAATTCAACATTCTTTTAATATACATAACTATGTAGTATGATTCAAAGTTCAAAAAGATTATTTGATGTGTAATTTTGCGGATGAGAAGGTACTCTTTATAGGACAGTCAAAAGTTTTACTTAGCTAAGATCTGCGTCAAGCAAAACAATAACAGAAAATTAATAATGTGTGTTTTTTGTGATGGATGATGTGGACACAACACCAAACGCAGATTACCGTTTGGTACACGTTTGGTGTTGTGTATAATGGTTGGTGGGTGGAGAATTGATGGCCGATTTTCGGTAAGTTTTTGGTTTAAGTTCCAAATAAATCCACTTCATCCAGCAGAAAAACACATTATTAATTTTATTATTGTTTTGCTTGTCGCGGATCTTAGCTAAGTAAAACTTTTGACCGTCCATATAGTGATGGATTTCCGCAAAGTAACGCCTGATTTCATTAATAAGCTACTCTTTCTTATTCAACAAATTCCGAACTATAATCCGACATCGCCCTGCAAAACGTTTGTCGGATTACCGCCGGTCCACTATACTCGGAAAACATAATAAGTGTAAAGATTATTAAGAAAAACAACACAACCTACTGCGTCAGAAATTATATTGACCGAAAAGAGAACAATCGATAAGCCACCTAAAAAGAAACATCGTTTTTTTTTATGTTAAAATAGTATGAATCGCTATCTACTATCTTTTATTTGATACCCATATTGTTAAAGTATCACATACTTTCACCCTCCTTCCTTTTATTTCTTGATTCGTTGGTGCCATATTTAACTAATGTAACATATATCATGTCAATGAAGACAAGTTAAACTAACGACACTTCATATGTTAAAATCCATAATACCGTTTAGTCTACAGAGGGTGCCGAAGAAATATACATACATACCGTCGAAAAAAAAATTACCATCCCTACTGGGGTAGTCGAGTAAAAATATATCGTGTACTTAGACGCGTCATGTTTACATTAGTTCATCATCTTAAGTTAAAGGTAATTTGCCGAAAGTTATTTGGCATTCTTATACGAGTTTTAAGTAAAGGTATATACATTGTCCTTGTCATTTGTTTTTATAATGGGTATCATGTACCACAACATTGGTAATCTTTATTTGGGATATAATTGTAACGAGTGTGTGTGTATGATATCTAATAGTCTTTTGTATATTTAGTGTATTTGACATGAATATTAGAAAGTAAAGGAACTTTACAAGGTAAAGAAACATAACCTTGAAATTGTCATCCGATTTATGCAATGATAAATATGGCTACTCTAATAACATCGGTCATTGCACCTGTGACGTCACGGGTGCATTGCAGAGGTGATAATGATAGATAAATAACATCCAATCTTAAAGGTTATAATTAAATTCTAATATATTTTTATACACAATTTTATATATTGTAACAAAGTATCAGACTCATAATCAGTCAACTACTAAGTTTTATTTGTTTCAAGTTCGATGAAATAAATGTAAAGCTTGAAATTGCCTTTACAAATAATAGAATTAAAACAACGCCATCACGTGTTCATGTAGTATTACAGCAGTACATAAGACGTTTGAATTTCCTAGAGTTATTACAGTGCGATACTAGGTGGCGTTGTTATAAATGAATCATTTAATGCGAAACCCAAAAAATATGGAATAAAGCAAGAGTGGATAATATTAGAAGTGTATTAACATTAACTTACATTACTTACATACTTACATTACTTACATTATGTATTTATTTCATATTTATAATAATATAACTGATAATAATTATTTATTTCTTTTGCATATTGTAAAATATAGTTCAATTAAGGCGTATAAGTAGTGTAGCGTGCCAGCCGATCTACTTACGTCAACACCCGGGATCTTCAAAACGATATTAATTTGTTCTTGCGTTTCATTGTACATTTATATAACATCTTATGTATGCTTTAATAACTTTTCACTTTTAACTTTAGATTTTATTTCTCAATATATATTGGTTTGGAAACTAAATAATTACGGATTTCAGTCATAGATGGCTTCAATTGAATTTTTTGGTTTGCAGACATGGTACAAATGTAAAACAGGAGTCCGCATCGACCGCACGCTGCGGCTCACCACACAGGTAACACACGTGGTGAATAGCGCGAAAGCCGCGCGTACGGTCCTTCGACCTATATTAACATCAACCCGCATACCCGTGCGTACGAAGCTGTTGGTCTATAAGGCCTACGTTCGCTCCCGACTGACCTATGCTGCGCCGGCCTGGTGATCTTTGATATCAGCAACCCAGCGCAAACGCGTTCAGATCCAGCAGAATCTGTCTCTGCGCGCCATCGTGGGGGCGGCTCGCTATGTGCGTAACGACGTTATAGCTAGGGACCTCAGGGTGGAGAGCATCCATGAGTTTGTGGTCCGGTTGGCTCGGAAGATGTTCGACCGAGCCGACAATGGACCACACCCACACCTTAATAATTTTGCTCCCCTTCACGCTCGCCCACCTGAGGGACGTTCACTCCCACGCGAAATCCTCCTGACGCCTCCTGGCTCCCGCGAGGGAAGAGGGCCAGCGACGGACCCAACGTAGGAATAGGTTCAACCATATCTCGACGACGCGAAGTCGTTAAAGGACGCCCAAAAGCCGCTAGGAATAGCGGCACCTAAGACCGGGGGGTGGTTGCCCCATTGAGTTGCTGCACGAGCAGTGGGGTTCATCCCCGAGGCTCGATCCCACACCTCTGCGCGGGGTGTGGACGTCCCCGATTGATTGATTGATTGAAATGTAAAACACATTTTGTTATTTGATAGTTGGCAATTCAGCTGTCAATCAGTAAAAAAAGGTTTTTTGATCGGTTGCGTAGTTTACGTTTGGCGTTCGTTGAAAAATGGAAAATTAAAAGGAACATTTTCGTCATATTTTGCTGTTTTATTTCCTCAAAGGGAAAACCGCATCGCAAGCTCATAAAAAGTTATGTGCTGTTTATGGTGACGAAGCCTTTAAAGAACGGCAGTGTCAAAATTGGCTTGCCAAATTTCGTTCTGGTGATTTTTTCCTCAAAAATGAAAAACGCTCTGGTCGTCCAGTTGAAGTTGATGACGCACAAATCAAAGCAAAAACGATTCGGATCGTCACAGTACAACACGTGAGAATGCAAAGAAGCTTCATGTATCACATACATGCATTAAAAATCACTTAAAACAACTTGGCTATGTTCAAAAACTCGATACATGGGTTCCTCACGAACTGAAAGAAACGCATTAACAGCTGCGATTTGCTAAAGAAACGTAACGAAAATGATCCATTTAGGAGCTTGGTTGGGATGTTTTGCCACATCCACCGTATAGTCCTGACTGATTACTTTTTCTTTCGATCTCCTTGAATTGTAAAAATTCTGTTCGATGATGATGTCAAATCGTACCTGATTCAGTTTTTTGCTAATAAAAACCAGAGTTTTATGAACGTGGGATTATGATACTGCCTGAAAGATGGCAAAAGGTCATTGATCAAAATGGGCAATACATTACAGAATAAAGTTATTTAGTTCCATGAAAAAATCTTTAATTTTCTTAGAAAAATCCGCAATTACTTAGTTTCCAACCCAATATTATAATTTCAAAGTGTTGTGCTGGACGGGTGACATATCTATCTAAAAAACATCAGTCGAACTAACATTTTTGTTTTAATAGAAAACTATTTCTTTTTTATTTCAAGTTTTCACTAACGAATTTAAAAAGAAATTATATAAAACTTTTTATTGCATTAGTGATATATTTATGAATGTATCCGTACTTATGTATTTATGTATTTATTTTATATCAGTGATATGAAAGAAATGCGAGTATTGTGACTTTTTAAGAACTTAAAAGATGGCTCAAAAGGGCATGAACTCAGAGCCGTAAAATCATTGAAAACAACATCTATCATAAGTCAGCTTGGTCTATGTATAACTAAAATTATCTATGGCGATTAGTTTCCAACTCAAACCGGAGACTGAGAGGTACGTGGGAAGAAAGAAGATAAGTCGCTAGCGATGATTAACGCTGCTTTTAACGCACCTAATAATAAGTGGCGATGAAAATAAGAGGGGAAGTGGTAAACAATTTGGCGACATTAGTATGGGGCTTAATGAGGGCAAAACGCATTTGTTTTTTGAAGGAAACGAAAGGTTTTTTAATGAATCTGAGAAAATATTTTTTTAAATCTGAAAATGTTGCAGATATTAATCTCCTCGGTAATATTATTTTCAAATATTTCATATACTTAACTGTTAGAGTACCGATGAACGATTATTAATGGAGCCAGGCGTTACTTTGCGGAAATCCATCACTACATAGACAGTCAAAAGTTTTACTTAGCTAAGATCCGCGACAAGCAAAACAATAACAGAAAATTAATAATGTGTTTTTTTTTTTTTTTATGGGATAGGAGGGCAAACGAGCAAGCGTGTCGCCTGATGGAAAGCAATCAACGCCGCCCACGGGCAACCACGACACCGCAGGAGTCGCGGAAGCGTTGCCGGCCTTTTAGGTATGTATAGGCTTGTTTTTTGAAGGTTCCAATGTCGTAACGGTTCGGAAAGACCGCCGAGGGTAACTGATTCCACAAACTGGTGGTGCGTGGAAAGAAGTTACGAGCGAAACGCACCGTAGTAGATCGCCACTCATCCAGGTGGTGGGGATGAAATTTTTCTTTACGGCGAGTTGTGCGGTTGTGGAATTCCGCGGCGGGAATTATTCCAAACAATTCCTCAGAGCACTCCCCATGATAAAGGCGGTAAAAAATGCTGAGAGATGAGACATCTCTCCGCAGCGCTAGAGAATCAAGCCGATCGGTGAGATCTTGGTCATCGACGATTCGGATCGCACGACTTTGAATGCGCTCAAAAGGAAGAAGTTGATACTGGGGAGCCCCGGCCCAGAGGTGAGAACAGTATTCCATGTGTGGCCTGACTTGTGCCTTGTATAGTTGGAGGCAATGGCCAGATGTGAAATATTGTCTCGCTCTACTGAGCACACCCAGCTTTTTCGAGGCCAGCTTGGCCTTTTCTTCCAGATGGCCGCGGAACTGGACATCATGCGATATGTCAACTCCAAGAATTCCGATATATGGCTTAAGATTGAGGGGAGTGTCTCCAAAGCGAGGAGCTACGACAAAGGGAATTTTTTTGGTAGAAAACGCGCAAACTTGTGTCTTATTGGGGTTGAATTCGATTAGATTACGCTGACCCCAATTCGAGACCTGGTCTAATGAGGTCTGTATTTCAGACACAAGTTTGTTCCGACACTCATCGGTATGTGCCCGAGAAATGTTAGCACGGCCGGAGTATAAGGCATCACCTGTGGTGTCATCTGCATAACAGCGTATGCTACTAATTTGTAACATGTCGTTGATATGCAGAAGAAACAAAGTAGGTGAAAGCACACAGCCTTGCGGAACACCAGCATTCACGGGCTTCGTGTCCGAGCAAAAACCGTCTAAAACGACTTTTATGCTCCGATCCGTCAGGAAGCTGGTGATCCATTTGCATAATTTATCGGGCAACCCATAGCACGGAAGTTTAGCTAGAAGAGCCTTGTGCCACACCCGATCGAAGGCCTTCGCTATATCCAGGCTTGCTGCTAAGGCTTCCCCTTTGCACTCCACCGCTTCTGCCCATCGGTGTGTCAAATAAGTGAGAAGATCACCAGCTGAGCGACCCTGACGAAATCCGTATTGACGGTCACTAATCAGCTGATGCTCCTCAAGATACCGTAAGAGCTGGCAGTTAATAACAGATTCCATTATTTTGGAGAACAAAGACGTGATGGCAATTGGCCTGTAGTTAGCTGGATCAGAGCGGTCACCTTTTTTTGGGATTGGATGTATTAAGGCTGTCTTCCATGAGATCGGGACCATACCTGAGTTGTAGGAGTGCCGGAAGAGGCGCGTGAGAACTGGAGCCAACTCTGGAGCACATATCTTAAGCACAATTGGGGGGATGCCATCTGGCCCACTCGACTTATTGATGTCAAGAGAAAAGAGTGCTTTACGCACCGAGTTTTGAGTAAATCGGATTTCTGGCATAGAGCACACACGCCGGAGGATGGTTGGCGGTGGTCTTTCTCTGTCATCAAGAGTCGAGTTTGATGCAAAAAGAGAGCCCAGAAGATCGGCTTTCTCCTTTGCAGTGTGGGCCAACGAGTCATCCGCCCTACGCAGAGGTGGAAATGATGGCTGACAGAAGTTTCCTTGCACGGCTTTTGCGAGAGACCAGAACGCCCGAGAACCTGAGGGAAGGCGAACTAGTCTCTGGCCGATTTCTGCAACGTACTCAGATTTTGCTCTGGCAATAGCTCTTTTGAGGGATCTGGAGACAAAGTTATACTTTTTCCTAAGCTGCCATTCGGAAGGATCTTTCTTTGCCTTTGCTTTAACCCAAGCCTGAAACGCCTCCTGCTTTTGCCGGAACGCCATTTTGCAGGAGTGGTTAAACCAGGGCTTAGTCTTGCCTCCAATAGGTACCACAGTGCTTGGAACAAACAGTTCCATACCCTGAAGCACCACATCAGTGACAAGATCAGCAATGACGAGCGGATCCTCCGATGCAAAGCAAATTTGCCCCCATGGGTAGGATGCGAAAAAGGTCCGCAGTCCATCCCAGTTTGCTGACCTGAAGTGCCAGACACGGCGGCAGCCCGCGGATCGGGGCCGTGATTTACGCGTGAGTGGCACCTTGCTCCGAATTAGGCAATGGTCTGAGGAGCCAAGAGGGGCATCGACAGTGACATGATACCCATCGGGATGAGTGGTCAGCAAAAGATCCAACAGGGAAGGCTTATGATCTTCAACATCTGGTATTCGTGTAGGCGAAGAGACCAATTGTGTCAGACCATAGGCCAGAGCAAAACTCTGAACAGATCTACCGGCGTGGTCAGTTGACTGTGACCCAAGCCAATCCGCATGATGGGCATTGAAGTCACCAAGTATGATGATTTCGGCGGAAGGGATCTGTTTGAGTACGGAATCAGTCATCATTTGAAGGTGCTCAATGAGTCGGTCCGTCTCAGAATTACCACTATGGGACCTGTACAGGCACGCATAGATGCGAGGATGGTCGTCGCAGTCTACACGAAGCCAGATAGTGGAGAGGTCCGAACCTTCAAATCTCCCTAGGCGGCGGGCGCAGATATCTTCCCTGATGAATACGCATACGCCGGCACGGGGCACAAAATTGTACTCGATTTTGTAGCCGGGATACGAAAGGTATGACGTATCCGCAGGGGGAGAAATCTGAGATTCCGTTAGAAAGAGCAAGGCCGGCTTAACTGTCTCTAGGTGGTGGTGGACGGCGTTAAGGTTGGTATGTATCCCCCTAATATTACAGAAATTCATGCAAAGCATGGTAGGGGGTGCTTTGGATCTGCTGCTCTTGCCTTGGGTAGAATGGAAAACAAGCGGGATTTTGCCCTCCCCAGAGTACGCAGGGCAGCCTGAGCAGGGACGCTCAGGGAGGGATTCTCCAGAACGGGTAGTGCTGGTACCCTCCTGGGGTACTCCTATGTTAAATGCCGCTGTCATTGTGGGAGGGGGGGGGGTTGGGCCTCCGGAACTCACCGCTCACCAAACGAAGCGCGGTAGCAAAGCTACCACTCAGACGTCGGTTTTCTGC